>JAKCOZ010001087.1:0-20421 GCA_022605955.1 Rallus limicola
CTGGGGATGGGGGATGAGGGCTGGGGGGCACCTGGGAGCATCTTATGGGACCTCTGGGGATGGGGGGGTGATGGCTTGAGGGTGCCCCAAGGGTGCTTGGGGGGCACCTGATGCTTCCTGACAGCATCTTTTGGGGCTCTGGGGATGGGGGGTGATGCCTGGGGGGTGCCCCGGGGGGGCTGGGGGGTGCCTAACGCTGCCTGGCAGCATCTTACGGGGCTGGGCTGTGTGGGGCAGGGACTGGGAACTGTGGGGCAGGGACTGGGCTGTACTGGGCCGTGCTGTGCCGTGTGGGGCGGTGCCTGTGCCGTTGGGGGTGCGGTTGGGGGTTTGGGTGGGGGTGGGGGTGGGGTTGGGGGTGCGGGTGGGGGTGGGGGTGCGGGTGGGGGTGGGGTTGGGGGTGCGGGTGGGGGTGGGGGTGGGGGTGGGGGTGCGGGTGCGGGTGGGGGTGGGGGTGCTGGTGGGGGTGGGGGTGCGGGTGGGGGTGGGGGTGTGGGTGCGGGTGGGGGTGGGGTTGGGGGTGTGGCTGGGGGTGGGGGTGGGGGTGCGGGTGTGGGTGGGGTTGGGGGTGTGGCTGGGGTGGGGGTGGTGGTTTGGGTGCTGGTGCGGGTGCGGGTGGGTGCTGGTGCTGGTGCGTCATGCGGTGCGGTGCCCGCCAGGCCAGATCTACTGGGCCAAGGACATCATCTTCCTGGTGAGCGAGCACGACCTGCTGGGGCTGGAGGCCTGGCTGGAGGCCTACCACGACCTCAACGCCACCGGTGAGACACTGCCCTGCCCTGCTGCACCCCTGGGCACTGCTCCCTGCTCCCCAGTTCCCAGTTCCCTGCTCCCCAGCTCCCTGCTCCCCAGTTCCCTGCTCCCCAGTTCCCTGCTCCCCAGTTCCCAGTTCCCTGCTCCCCAGTGCCCTGCTCCCCAGTTCCCTGCTCCCCAGTTCCCTGCTCCCCAGTTCCCCAGGGCCCTACTCCCCAGTTCCCAGTTCCCCAGTTCCCTGCTCCCCAGTTCCCCAGTTCCCTGCTCCCCAGTTCCCCAGCTCCCAGTTCCCCAGCTCCCAGTTCCCCAATTCCCCAATTTCCCTGCTCCCCAATTTCCCTGCTCCCCAGTTCCCCAGTTCCCTGCTCCCCAGTTCCCCAGCTCCCAGTTCCCAGCTCCCTGCTCCCCAGCTCCCTGCTCCCCAGTTCCCCAGCTCCCAGTTCCCCAGTTCCCTGCTCCCCAGTTCCCCAGTTCCCTGCTCCCCAGTTCCCAGTTCCCCAGTTCCCTGCTGCCCTCTTCCCCAGTTCCCTGCTCCCCAGTTCCCCAGCTCCCTGTTTCCCCAGTTCCCCAGTTTCCCAGTTCCCTGCTCCCCAGTTCCCCAGTTCCCCTGCTCCCCAGTTCCCCAGTTCCCCTGCTCCCCAGTTCCCCAGTTCCCTGCTCCCCAGTTCCCTGCTCCCCAGTTCCCCAGCTCTCTGCTCCCCAGTTTCCCAGTTCCCCAGTTCCCAGTTCCCCAGTTCCCAGTTCCCAGTTCCCTGCTCCCCAGTTCCCCAGTTCCCCAGTTCCCCAGTTCCCCAGTTCCCCAGTCCCCAGTTCCCCAGTCCCCAGTCCCCAGTTCCCCAGTTCCCTGCTCCCCAGTTCCCCAGTTCCCCAGTCCCCAGTCCCCAGTTCCCAGTTCCCAGTCCCCAGTTCCCCAGTTCCCCGTCCCCTGTCCACAGTCCACAGTTCCCAGTTCCCAGTTCCCCAGTTCCCTGCTCCCCAGTCCCCCAGTTCCCAGTTCCCTGCTGTTCCTGCCTGTGACGGTTCCCCAGCTGCACCAGTTCCCCACTTTCCCAGGTTCTCCAGTCCCCCCAGTCCCCCCAGTCCCCCCAGTCCCCCCAGTGTGTCCCCTATGCCGTGTCCCCCCCCCAGGGCTGGGCTGGTTGGGGACGCCAGGGTGGGCAGGTGCCATCCAGGTGGCCAGTTCCCCTGTCCCCCAGTTGTCCCCTGTCCCCTTGTCCCCCGTCCCCTTGTTCCCCAGTTGTCCCCTTGTCCCCCAGTCCCCTCAGTCCCCCAGTCCTCCCAGTCCCCCCAGTGTGTCCCTGACGCTGTCCCCCCCCCCCAGGGCTGGGCTGGTCGGGGACTCCTGGCCGGGCGGGTGCCATCCAGGCGGCCAGTTCCCCCTGGTCCCCTTGTCCCCCCTGTCCCATTGTCCCCCAGTCCCCCCAGTCCCCCCAGTGTGTCCCCTATGCCGTGTCCCCCCCCCCAGGCATGGGCTGGTCGGGGACACCAGGCCGGGCAGGTGCCATCCAGGCAGCCAGTCCCCCTGTCCCCCCAGTTGTCCCCTGTCCCCCCTGTCCCCCAGTTGTCCCCTGGTCCCCCAGTTCCCCCAGTTGTCCCCTGGTCCCCCAGTTCCCCCAGTCCCCCCTGTCCCCCAGTCCCCCCAGTGTGTCCCTGACACTGTCCCCCCCCCCCAGGGCTGGGCTGGTTGGGGACACCAGGGTGGGCAGGCGCCATCCAGGCGGCCAGTTCCCCCCTTGTCCCCCAGTTGTCCCCTTGTCCCCCCTTGTCCCCCAGTTCCCCCAGTCCTCCCAGTCCCCCCAGTGTGTCCCTGACACTGTCCCCCCCCCCCCCAGGGCTGGGCTGGTCGGGGACGCCGGGCCGGGCGGGCACCATCCAGGCGGCCAGTCCCTCTGTCCCCCAGTTGTCCCCTTGTCCCCCAGTCCCCCGTCCCCTTGTCCCCCAGTCCTCCCAGTCCCCCCAGTGTGTCCCTGACGCTGTCCCCCCCCCAGGGCTGGGCTGGTTGGGGACACTGGGCCGGGCAGGTGCCATCCAGGCGGCCAGTTCCCCCCTTGTCCCCCAGTTGTCCCCTTGTCCCCCCTTGTCCCACAGTTCCCCCAGTCCTCCCAGTCCCCCCAGTCCTCCCAGTCCCCCCAGTGTGTCCCTGACGCTGTCCCCCCCCCCCAGGGCTGGGCTGGTCGGGGACTCCCGGCCGGGCGGGCGCCATCCAGGCGGCCAGTTCCCCCCTGTCCCCCCAGTCCCCCCTGTCCCCCCAGTCCCCCAGTTGTCCCCCTTGTCCCCCCTGTCCCCTTGTTCCCCAGTTGTCCCCTTGTCCCCCAGTCCCCCCAGTCCCCCCAGTGTGTCCCTGACACTGTCCCCCCCCCCCCAGGGTTGGGCTGGTCGGGGACTCCCGGCTGGGCGGGCGCCATCCAGGTGGCCAGTTCCCCCTTGTTCCCCCGTCCCCCCTGTCCCCTTGTCCCCCCTTGTCCCCCAGTCCCCCCAGTCCTCCCAGTCCCCCCAGTGTGTCCCTGACGCTGTCCCCCCCCCCCCAGGCATGGGCTGGTCGGGGACACTGGGCTGGGCGGGCGCCATCCAGGCGGCCAGTTCCCCCTGGTCCCCTTGTCCCCCCTGTCCCCCAGTCCCCCCAGTCCTCCCAGTCCCCCCAGTGTGTCCCTGACGCTGTCCCCCCCCCAGGGCTGGGCTGGTCGGGGACGCCAGGCTGGGCAGGTGCCATCCAGGCGGCCAGTTCCTCTGTCCCCCCTGTCCCCTTGTCCCCCCTGTCCCCTTGTCCCCCATTGTCCCCCAGTTCCCCCAGTCCCCCCAGTGTGTCCCTGACACTGTGTCCCCCCAGGGCTGGGCTGGTCGGGGACACTGGGCTGGGCAGGTGCCATCCAGGCGGCCAGTCCCTCTGTCCCCCAGTCCCCTCAGTCCCCCCAGTCCCCCAGTCCTCCCAGTCCCCCCAGTCCTCCCAGTCCCCCCAGTGTGTCCCTGACGCTGTCCCCCCCCCCAGGGCTGGGCTGGTCGGGGACGCCAGGCTGGGCAGGTGCCATCCAGGCGGCCAGTTCCCCCTTGTCCCCCAGTACCCCCCTGTCCCCTTGTCCCCCATTGTCCCCCATTTCCCCCAGTTCCCCCAGTCCCCCCAGTCCTCCCAGTCCCCCCAGTCCCCCCAGTGTGTCCCTGACGCTGTCCCCCCCCCCCCCAGGCATGGGCTGGTCGGGGACTCCCGGCCGGGCGGGCGCCATCCAGGCGGCGGTGGCGCTGGAGCTGAGCAGTGACGTGGTGACCAGCCTGGACGTGGCGCTGGAGGGGATGAACGGGCAGCTGCCCAACCTGGACCTGCTCAACCTCTTCCACGCCCTGTGCCACAAGAGCGGGCTGCTCTGCACCATCCAGGGCAAGGTACCCTGCCCCACAGCGCTGCCCCATAGCGCTGCCCCATAGCGCTGCCCCATAGCGCCCCACACTGCCCCACAGCACTGCCCCATGGCATCCTCACTGCCCCACGGCACCCCTTGTGCCACAAGAGCGGGCTGCTCTGCACCATCCAGGGCAAGGTACCCTGCCCCATAGCGCTGCCCCATAGCGCCCCACACTGCCCCATAGCGCTGCCCCATAGCGCTGCCCCATAGCATCCTCACTGCCCCACAGCACCCCTTGTGCCACAAGAGCAGGCTGCTCTGCACCATCCAGGGCAAGGTACCCTGCCCCATAGCGCTGCCCCATAGCGCTGCCCCATAGCGCTGCCCCATAGCGCCCCACACTGCCCCACAGCACTGCCCCATAGCACCCTCACTGCCCCACGGCACCCCTTGTGCCACAAGAGCGGGCTGCTCTGCACCATCCAGGGCAAGGTACCCTGCCCCACAGCGCTGCCCCACAGCGCTGCCCCATAGCGCTGCCCCATAGCGCTGCCCCATAGCGCTGCCCCATAGCATCCTCACTGCCCCACGGCACCCCTTGTGCCACAAGAGCGGGCTGCTCTGCACCATCCAGGGCAAGGTACCCTGCCCCATAGCGCTGCCCCATAGCGCTGCCCCATAGCATCCTCACTGCCCCATAGCGCTGCCCCATAGCACCCTCACTGCCCCACGGCACCCCTTGTGCCACAAGAGCGGGCTGCTCTGCACCATCCAGGGCAAGGTACCCTGCCCCATAGCGCCCCACACTGCCCCATAGCGCTGCCCCATAGCGCTGCCCCATAGCATCCCACACTGCCCCACAGCACTGCCCCATAGCACCCTCACTGCCCCACGGCACCCCTTGTGCCACAAGAGCGGGCTGCTCTGCACCATCCAGGGCAAGGTACCCTGCCCCATAGCGCCCCACACTGCCCCATAGCGCTGCCCCATAGCACTGCCCCATAGCGCTGCCCCATAGCATCCTCGCTGCCCATAGCACCCCTTGTGCCACAAGAGCGGGCTGCTCTGCACCATCCAGGGCAAGGTACCCTGCCCCATAGCGCTGCCCCATAGCGCTGCCCCATAGCATCCTCACTGCCCCATAGCGCTGCCCCATAGCACCCTCACTGCCCCACGGCACCCCTTGTGCCACAAGAGCGGGCTGCTCTGCACCATCCAGGGCAAGGTACCCTGCCCCACAGCGCTGCCCCATAGCGCTGCCCCATAGCACCCCACACTGCCCCATAGCGCTGCCCCATAGCATCCTCACTGCCCCACGGCACCCCTTGTGCCACAAGAGCGGGCTGCTCTGCACCATCCAGGGCAAGGTACCCTGCCCCATAGCGCTGCCCCATAGCGCTGCCCCATAGCATCCTCACTGCCCCACAGCGCTGCCCCATAGCATCCTCACTGCCCCACGGCACCCCTTGTGCCACAAGAGCGGGCTGCTCTGCACCATCCAGGGCAAGGTACCCTGCCCCATAGCGCTGCCCCATAGCGCTGCCCCATAGCGCTGCCCCATAGCGCCCCACACTGCCCCACAGCACTGCCCCATAGCATCCTCACTGCCCCACGGCACCCCTTGTGCCACAAGAGCGGGCTGCTCTGCACCATCCAGGGCAAGGTACCCTGCCCCATAGCGCCCCACACTGCCCCATAGCGCTGCCCCATAGCACTGCCCCACAGCACCCCACACTGCCCCACAGCACTGCCCCATAGCATCCTCACTGCCCCACGGCACCCCTTGTGCCACAAGAGCGGGCTGCTCTGCACCATCCAGGGCAAGGTACGCTGCCCCATAGCGCTGCCCCATAGCGCTGCCCCATAGCACTGCCCCATGGCATCCTCACTGCCCCACGGCACCCCTTGTGCCACAAGAGCGGGCTGCTCTGCACCATCCAGGGCAAGGTACCCTGCCCCATAGCGCCCCACACTGCCCCATAGCGCTGCCCCATAGCGCTGCCCCATAGCACTGCCCCATAGCATCCCACACTGCCCCACAGCACTGCCCCATAGCACCCTCACTGCCCCACGGCACCCCTTGTGCCACAAGAGCGGGCTGCTCTGCACCATCCAGGGCAAGGTACCCTGCCCCATAGCGCTGCCCCATAGCGCTGCCCCATAGCGCTGCCCCATAGCGCTGCCCCATAGCGCTGCCCCATAGCATCCTCACTGCCCCACAGCACCCCTTGTGCCACAAGAGCGGGCTGCTCTGCACCATCCAGGGCAAGGTACCCTGCCCCATAGCGCTGCCCCATAGCGCCCCACACTGCCCCATAGCACCCCACACTGCCCCATAGCATCCTCACTGCCCCACAGCACCCCTTGTGCCACAAGAGCGGGCTGCTCTGCACCATCCAGGGCAAGGTACCCTGCCCCATAGCGCTGCCCCATAGCGCTGCCCCATAGCGCTGCCCCATAGCGCTGCCCCATAGCGCTGCCCCATAGCATCCTCACTGCCCCACAGCACCCCTTGTGCCACAAGAGCGGGCTGCTCTGCACCATCCAGGGCAAGGTACCCTGCCCCATAGCGCTGCCCCATAGCGCCCCACACTGCCCCATAGCACCCCACACTGCCCCATAGCATCCTCACTGCCCCACAGCACCCCTTGTGCCACAAGAGCGGGCTGCTCTGCACCATCCAGGGCAAGGTACCCTGCCCCATAGCGCTGCCCCATAGCGCTGCCCCATAGCGCTGCCCCATAGCGCTGCCCCATAGCATCCTCACTGCCCCACAGCACTGCCCCATAGCACCCTCACTGCCCCACGGCACCCCTTGTGCCACAAGAGCAGGCTGCTCTGCACCATCCAGGGCAAGGTACCCTGCCCCATAGCGCTGCCCCATAGCATCCTCACTGCCCCATAGCGCTGCCCCATAGCACTGCCCCATAGCATCCTCACTGCCCCATAGCACCCTCACTGCCCCACGGCACCCCTTGTGCCACAAGAGCGGGCTGCTCTGCACCATCCAGGGCAAGGTACCCTGCCCCATAGCGCTGCCCCATAGCACTGCCCCATAGCGCTGCCCCATAGCACCCTCACTGCCCCACGGCACCCCTTGTGCCACAAGAGTTGATCCCAGTGCCCCAGTCCATCCCAGTGCCCCCAGTTGATCCCAGTGCCCCCAGTCCCTCCCAATGCACCCAGTTGATCCCAGTGCCCCAGTCCATCCCAGTCCATCCCAGTGCCCCAGTCCATCCCAGTGCCCCCAGTCCATCCCAGTGCCCCAGTCCATCCCAGTGCCCCCAGTCCATCCCAGTGCCCCCAGTTGATCCCAGTGCCCCAGTCCATCCCAGTGCCCCAGTCCATCCCAGTCCTTCCCAGTCCATCCCAGTGCCCCAGTCCATCCCGGTGCCCCAGTCCATCCCAGTCCTTCCCAGTCCATCCCAGTGCCCCAGTCCATCCCAGTGCCCCAGTCCATCCCAGTCCTTCCCAGTCCATCCCAGTGCCCCAGTCCATCCCGGTGCCCCAGTCCATCCCAGTCCATCCCAGTGCCCCCAGTTGATCCCAGTGCCCCCAGTCCATCCCAGTGCCCCAGTCCATCCCAGTGCCCCCAGTTGATCCCAGTACATCCCAGTCCATCCCAGTGCCCCCAGTCCATCCCATTCCCCCAGTCCATCCCAGTCCATCCCAGTCCATCCCAGTCCATCCCAGTGCCCCCAGTTGATCCCAGTGCCCCCCCCACAGCTGCAGCGCTGGGACTGGGACTCGGTGCCGGGTTCTGCCCAGAGCCTGCAGACGCTGGCGCTGATGGTGCTGGCGCCCAGTGCATCCCAGTGCATCCCAGTCCATCCCAGTGCATCCCAGTGCATCCCAGTCCATCCCAGTGCCCCCAGTGCATCCCAGTCCATCCCAGTGCCCCAGTGCCCCAGTCCATCCCAGTGCCCCCAGTCCATCCCATTCCCCCAGTCCATCCCAGTCCTTCCCAGTCCATCCCAGTGCCCCCAGTGCATCCCAGTGCCCCAGTCCATCCCAGTGCCCCAGTCCATCCCAGTCCATCCCAGTGCCCCCAGTCCATCCCAGTCCATCCCAGTCCATCCCAGTGCCCCAGTCCATCCCAGTCCATCCCAGTGCCCCCAGTCCATCCCATTCCCCCAGTCCATCCCAGTGCATCCCAGTCCATCCCAGTGCCCCCAGTGCATCCCAGTGCCCCAGTCCATCCCAGTCCATCCCAGTGCCCCCAGTCCATCCCAGTCCATCCCAGTGCCCCAGTCCATCCCAGTCCATCCCAGTCCATCCCAGTGCCCCCAGTCCATCCCAGTCCATCCCAGTCCATCCCAGTGCCCCCAGTCCATCCCAGTCCATCCCAGTCCATCCCAGTGCCCCCAGTCCATCCCAGTCCATCCCAGTCCATCCCAGTGCCCCCAGTTGATCCCAGTGCCCCAGTCCATCCCAGTGCCCCAGTCCATCCCAGTGCCCCAGTCCATCCCAGTCCATCCCAGTGCCCCAGTCCATCCCAGTGCCCCAGTCCATCCCAGTCCATCCCAGTGCCCCCAGTCCATCCCAGTCCATCCCAGTGCCCCAGTCCATCCCAGTGCCCCAGTCCATCCCAGTCCATCCCAGTGCCCCAGTCCATCCCAGTGCCCCAGTCCATCCCAGTCCATCCCAGTGCCCCCAGTTGATCCCAGTGCCCCCCCACAGCTGCAGCGCTGGGACTGGGACTCGGTGCCGGGTTCTGCCCAGAGCCTGCAGACGCTGGCGCTGATGGTGCTGGCGCCCAGTGCATCCCAGTGCATCCCAGTCCATCCCAGTGCCCCCAGTCCATCCCAGTGCCCCAGTCCATCCCAGTGCCCCAGTCCATCCCAGTGCATCCCAGTCCATCCCAGTCCATCCCAGTGCCCCAGTCCATCCCAGTGCCCCAGTCCATCCCAGTCCATCCCAGTCCATCCCAGTGCCCCAGTCCATCCCAGTCCATCCCAGTCCATCCCAGTGCCCCAGTCCATCCCAGTGCCCCAGTCCATCCCAGTCCATCCCAGTGCCCACAGTCCATCCCAGTGCCCCAGTCCATCCCAGTGCCCCAGTCCATCCCAGTGCATCCCAGTGCCCCCAGTCCATCCCAGTGCCCCAGTCCATCCCAGTCCATCCCAGTCCATCCCAGTGCCCCAGTCCATCCCAGTGCCCCAGTCCATCCCAGTGCCCCCAGTTGATCCCAGTGCCCCCCCCACAGCTGCAGCGCTGGGACTGGGACTCGGTGCCGGGTTCTGCCCAGAGCCTGCAGACGCTGGCGCTGATGGTGCTGGCGCCCAGTGCATCCCAGTGCATCCCAGTGCCCCAGTCCATCCCAGTGCATCCCAGTCCATCCCAGTCCATCCCAGTGCCCCAGTCCATCCCAGTGCATCCCAGTCCATCCCAGTCCATCCCAGTGCCCCAGTCCATCCCAGTGCCCCAGTCCATCCCAGTGCCCCAGTCCATCCCAGTGCATCCCAGTCCATCCCAGTCCATCCCAGTGCCCCAGTCCATCCCAGTGCCCCCAGTCCATCCCAGTGCCCCAGTCCATCCCAGTCCATCCCAGTGCCCCCAGTCCATCCCAGTGCATCCCAGTGCCCCAGTCCATCCCAGTGCCCCCAGTTGATCCCAGTCCATCCCAGTGCCCCAGTTGATCCCAGTGCCCCCCCACAGCTGCAGCGCTGGGACTGGGACTCGGTGCCGGGTTCTGCCCAGAGCCTGCAGACGCTGGCGCTGATGGTGCTGGCGCCCAGTGCATCCCAGTCCATCCCAGTGCATCCCAGTCCATCCCAGTGCCCCAGTCCATCCCAGTGCCCCAGTCCATCCCAGTGCCCCCAGTTGATGCCAGTGCCCCAGTCCATCCCAGTGCATCCCAGTCCATCCCAGTCCATCCCAGTGCCCCAGTCCATCCCAGTGCCCCCAGTTGATCCCAGTGCCCCAGTCCATCCCAGTCCATCCCAGTCCATCCCAGTGCCCCAGTCCATCCCAGTCCCTCCCAGTGCCCCCAGTTGATGCCAGTGCCCCCCCCACAGCTGCAGCGCTGGGACTGGGACTCGGTGCCGGGTTCTGCCCAGAGCCTGCAGACGCTGGCGCTGATGGTGCTGGCGCCCAGTGCATCCCAGTCCATCCCAGTCCATCCCAGTGCCCCAGTCCATCCCAGTCCATCCCAGTGCCCCCAGTCCATCCCAGTGCATCCCAGTGCATCCCAGTCCATCCCAGTGCCCCAGTCCATCCCAGTCCATCCCAGTCCATCCCAGTCCATCCCAGTCCATCCCAGTGCATCCCAGTCCATCCCAGTCCATCCCAGTGCCCCCAGTCCATCCCAGTACCCCAGTCCATCCCAGTCCATCCCAGTCCATCCCAGTGCCCCAGTGCATCCCAGTGCCCCAGTGCCCCAGTCCATCCCAGTGCATCCCAGTGCCCCAGTCCATCCCAGTCCATCCCAGTGCCCCAGTCCATCCCAGTCCATCCCAGTCCATCCCAGTCCATCCCAGTGCCCCCAGTTGATGCCAGTGCCCCCCCCACAGCTGCAGCGCTGGGACTGGGACTCGGTGCCGGGTTCTGCCCAGAGCCTGCAGACGCTGGCGCTGATGGTGCTGGCGCCCAGTGCATCCCAGTCCATCCCAGTGCATCCCAGTGCATCCCAGTCCCTCCCAGTGCCCCCAGTCCATCCCAGTGCCCCCAGTCCATCCCAGTGCCCCAGTCCATCCCAGTCCCTCCCAGTGCCCCCAGTCCATCCCAGTGCCCCCAGTTGATGCCAGTGCCCCAGTCCATCCCAGTGCCCCCAGTCCATCCCAGTCCATCCCAGTCCATCCCAGTCCATCCCAGTGCCCCCAGTCCATCCCAGTCCATCCCAGTCCATCCCAGTGCCCCAGTCCATCCCAGTCCATCCCAGTGCCCCAGTCCATCCCAGTCCATCCCAGTCCATCCCAGTGCCCCAGTCCATCCCAGTCCATCCCAGTGCATCCCAGTGCCCCAGTCCATCCCAGTGCCCCCAGTCCATCCCAGTGCCCCAGTCCATCCCAGTCCCTCCCAGTGCCCCCAGTCCATCCCAGTGCCCCCAGTTGATGCCAGTGCCCCAGTCCATCCCAGTGCCCCCAGTCCATCCCAGTCCATCCCAGTCCATCCCAGTCCATCCCAGTGCCCCCAGTTGATCCCAGTGCCCCAGTCCATCCCAGTGCATCCCAGTCCATCCCAGTGCCCCAGTCCATCCCAGTCCATCCCAGTCCATCCCAGTGCCCCCAGTCCATCCCAGTCCATCCCAGTGCCCCAGTCCATCCCAGTGCCCCAGTCCATCCCAGTGCCCCAGTCCATCCCAGTCCATCCCAGTCCATCCCAGTCCATCCCAGTGCCCCAGTCCATCCCAGTGCCCCCAGTTGATCCCAGTGCCCCCCCCACAGCTGCAGCGCTGGGACTGGGACTCGGTGCCGGGTTCTGCCCAGAGCCTGCAGACGCTGGCGCTGATGGTGCTGGCGCCCAGTGCATCCCAGTCCATCCCAGTGCATCCCAGTCCATCCCAGTGCCCCAGTCCATCCCAGTGCCCCAGTCCATCCCAGTGCCCCCAGTTGATGCCAGTGCCCCAGTCCATCCCAGTGCATCCCAGTCCATCCCAGTCCATCCCAGTGCCCCAGTCCATCCCAGTGCCCCCAGTTGATCCCAGTGCCCCAGTCCATCCCAGTCCATCCCAGTCCATCCCAGTGCCCCAGTCCATCCCAGTCCCTCCCAGTGCCCCCAGTTGATGCCAGTGCCCCCCCCACAGCTGCAGCGCTGGGACTGGGACTCGGTGCCGGGTTCTGCCCAGAGCCTGCAGACGCTGGCGCTGATGGTGCTGGCGCCCAGTGCATCCCAGTCCATCCCAGTCCATCCCAGTGCCCCAGTCCATCCCAGTGCCCCAGTCCATCCCAGTGCCCCAGTCCATCCCAGTCCATCCCAGTCCATCCCAGTGCCCCCAGTCCATCCCAGTGCATCCCAGTCCATCCCAGTGCCCCCAGTCCATCCCAGTGCCCCCAGTTGATCCCAGTGCCCCCCCACAGCTGCAGCGCTGGGACTGGGACTCGGTGCCGGGTTCTGCCCAGAGCCTGCAGACGCTGGCGCTGATGGTGCTGGCGCCCAGTGCATCCCAGTGCATCCCAGTCCATCCCAGTGCCCCAGTCCATCCCAGTGCCCCCAGTCCATCCCAGTGCCCCAGTCCATCCCAGTGCATCCCAGTGCATCCCAGTGCCCCAGTCCATCCCAGTGCCCCCAGTCCATCCCAGTGCCCCAGTCCATCCCAGTCCCTCCCAGTGCCCCCAGTCCATCCCAGTGCCCCCAGTTGATGCCAGTGCCCCAGTCCATCCCAGTGCCCCCAGTCCATCCCAGTCCATCCCAGTCCATCCCAGTCCATCCCAGTGCCCCCAGTCCATCCCAGTCCATCCCAGTCCATCCCAGTGCCCCAGTCCATCCCAGTCCATCCCAGTGCCCCAGTCCATCCCAGTCCATCCCAGTCCATCCCAGTGCCCCAGTCCATCCCAGTCCATCCCAGTGCATCCCAGTGCCCCAGTCCATCCCAGTGCCCCCAGTCCATCCCAGTGCCCCAGTCCATCCCAGTCCCTCCCAGTGCCCCCAGTCCATCCCAGTGCCCCCAGTTGATGCCAGTGCCCCAGTCCATCCCAGTGCCCCCAGTCCATCCCAGTCCATCCCAGTCCATCCCAGTCCATCCCAGTGCCCCCAGTTGATCCCAGTGCCCCAGTCCATCCCAGTGCATCCCAGTCCATCCCAGTGCCCCAGTCCATCCCAGTCCATCCCAGTCCATCCCAGTGCCCCCAGTCCATCCCAGTCCATCCCAGTGCCCCCAGTCCATCCCAGTGCCCCCAGTTGATGCCAGTGCCCCCCCCCACAGCTGCAGCGCTGGGACTGGGACTCGGTGCCGGGCTATGCCCAGAGCCTGCAGACGCTGGCGCTGATGGTGCTGGCGCCCAGTGCATCCCAGTGCATCCCAGTGCATCCCAGTGCATCCCAGTCCATCCCAGTGCCCCAGTCCCTCCCAGTGCCCCCAGTTGATGCCAGTGCCCCAGTCCATCCCAGTGCCCCCAGTCCATCCCAGTCCATCCCAGTGCCCCAGTCCATCCCAGTGCCCCCAGTTGATCCCAGTGCCCCCAGTCCATCCCAGTCCATCCCAGTGCCCCCAGTCCATCCCAGTCCATCCCAGTGCCCCAGTTGATCCCAGTGCCCCCCCACAGCTGCAGCGCTGGGACTGGGACTCGGTGCCGGGTTCTGCCCAGAGCCTGCAGACGCTGGCGCTGATGGTGCTGGCGCCCAGTGCATCCCAGTGCATCCCAGTCCATCCCAGTGCATCCCAGTGCATCCCAGTGCCCCCAGTCCATCCCAGTCCATCCCAGTGCCCCCAGTTGATCCCAGTGCCCCCCCCACAGCTGCAGCGCTGGGACTGGGACTCGGTGCCGGGCTATGCCCAGAGCCTGCAGACGCTGGCGCTGATGGTGCTGGCGCCCAGTGCATCCCAGTCCATCCCAGTCCATCCCAGTGCCCCAGTTGATGCCAGTGCCCCCCCACAGCTGCAGCGCTGGGACTGGGACTCGGTGCCGGGTTCTGCCCAGAGCCTGCAGACGCTGGCGCTGATGGTGCTGGCGCCCAGTGCATCCCAGTGCATCCCAGTGCATCCCAGTGCATCCCAGTCCATCCCAGTGCCCCAGTCCCTCCCAGTGCCCCCAGTTGATGCCAGTGCCCCAGTCCATCCCAGTGCCCCCAGTCCATCCCAGTCCATCCCAGTGCCCCAGTCCATCCCAGTGCCCCCAGTTGATCCCAGTGCCCCCAGTCCATCCCAGTCCATCCCAGTGCCCCCAGTCCATCCCAGTCCATCCCAGTGCCCCAGTTGATCCCAGTGCCCCCCCACAGCTGCAGCGCTGGGACTGGGACTCGGTGCCGGGTTCTGCCCAGAGCCTGCAGACGCTGGCGCTGATGGTGCTGGCGCCCAGTGCATCCCAGTGCATCCCAGTCCATCCCAGTGCATCCCAGTGCATCCCAGTGCCCCCAGTCCATCCCAGTCCATCCCAGTGCCCCCAGTTGATCCCAGTGCCCCCCCACAGCTGCAGCGCTGGGACTGGGACTCGGTGCCGGGCTATGCCCAGAGCCTGCAGACGCTGGCGCTGATGGTGCTGGCGCAGGCGGCGGGGGGGGCCCCGGGGGGACCACGGGCTCTTCCTCCGGTACCGGGTGGAGGCGCTGACGCTTCGCGGCATCAACAGCTTCCGGCAGCACAAGTATGACGTCATCACCGTGGGCAGGTGAGGGGGAGGGGGGTATTTTGGGGGGGGGGGAAGGGGGGGAGGGGGGTATTTTGGGTGGGGGGGTTGGGGGGGGGGATGGTGGAGAGGGGGAAGTGGGGAGGGGAAGGGAAGGAGGCTTCAGGGGGGTTGGGGGGGGAGGGGGTGTGGGGGGGGGTTTGGGGGGGCAGGGGGGAGGTGGGGGGCAGGGGGCAGGGGACAGGGGTGGGGTTTTGGGGGGGCGGGGGGAAGGGGTGGGGGTTTTGGGGGCAGGGGGAAGTTGGGGGACAGGGTGGAGTTGGGGGGTAGGGGGAAGGGGGTGGGGGTTTAGGGGGCAAGGGGGAGGGGTGGGGGTTTGGGGGGGCAGGGGGGAGGTGGGGGGCAGGGGGAAGGGGTGGGGGTTTGGGGGGCAGGGGGTAGGTGGGGGTTTCGGGGGCAGGGGGTAGGTGGGGGGCAGGGGTGGGGGTTTGGGGGGCAGGGGGGAGGTGGGGGTTTCGGGGGCAGGGGGTAGGTGGGGGGCAGGGGTGGGGGTTTGGGGGGCAGGGGGGGGAGGGGTGGGGGTTTCGGGGGGGGCAGGGGGGTAGGTGGGGGGCAGGGGGGAGTTGGGGGGCAGGGTGAAGGGTTGGTGGTTTGGCTGGGTAGGGGGAAGGGTTGGGGGTTTGGGGGGGCAGGGGGGAGTTGGGGGGCAGGGGGCAGGGGTGGGGGTTTTGGAGGCAGGGGGGAGGTGGGGGGGCAGGGGGAAGGGGTAGGGTTTGGGGGGGCAGGGGGCAGGGGTGGGGGTTTTTGGGGTAGGGGGGAGTAGGGGGGCAGTGGACAGGGGTGGGGGTTTTGGGGGGCAGGGGGGAAGGGTTGGGGGTTTGGGGGTCAGGGGGTAGGTAGGGGGGCAGGGGTGGGGGTTTGGGGGGCAGGGGGTATGTGGGGGGCAGAGGTAAGGGGGTTGGGGTTAGGGGGGCAGGGGGTAGGTGGGGGGGCAGGGGGCAGGGGTGGGGGGTTTTTGGGGTAGGGGGGAGTAGGGGGGGGCAGTGGACAGGGGTGGGGTTTTTGGGGGCAGGGGGAAGGGTTGGGGGTTTGGGGGTCAGGGGGTAGGTAGGGGGGCAGGGGGTGGGGGTTTGGGGGGCAGGGGGTATGTGGGGGGCAGAGGTAAGGGGTTGGGGTTTAGGGGGCAGGGGGTAGGTGGGGAGCAGGGGGGCAGGGGTGGGGGGTTTGGGGGGGCAGGGGGGGGGAGCTGGGGGCAGGGGGCAGGGGTGGGGGTTTGGGGGGGCAGGGGGTAGGTGGGGGGCAGGGGGGAGGTGGGGGGCAGGGGGCAGGGGTGGGGGTGTGGGGGGGCAGGGGGGAGTTGGGGGGGCAGGGGGCAGGGGTGGGGGTGTGGGGGGGCAGGGGGGAGTGGGGGGCAGGGGGCAGGGGTGGGGGGTGTGGGGGGCAGGGGGAAGGGCTGGGGGTTTTGGGGGCAGGGGGGCAGGGGTGGGGGTTTGGGGGGCAGGGGGAAGGTGGGGGGCAGGGGGAAGGGGGTGGGGGTTTTCGGGGCAGGGGGGAGTTGGGGGGCAGGGGTCAGCGCTGGGGGTTTGGGGGGTCAGGGGGGGGAGGCGCTGTGGTTTTGGGGGGCAGGGGTCCGGGCTGGGGTTTAGGGGGTCAGGGGGGGGAGGTGCTGAGGTTTGGGGGTCAGGGGTCAGTGCTGTGGTTTTGGGGGGCAGGAGGGGAGATGCTGAGGCTTTGGGGGGGCAGGGGTGGGGTTTTGGGGGGCAGGGGGGGGAGATGTTGAGGTTTTGGGGGGCAGGGGTCCGGGCTGGGGTTTAGGGGGGTCAGGGGGGGAGGTGCTGAGGTTTTGGGGGGCAGGGGGGGGAGGTGCTGTGTTTTTGGGGGTCAGGGGTCAGTGCTGTGGTTTTGGGGGGCAGGAGGAAGGTGCTGAGGTTTGGGGGGCAGGGTTGGGGTTTTGGGGGGCAGGGGGAGGGCGCTGGGGTTTTGGGGGGCAGGGGGGGGGAGGTGCTGTGGTTTGGGGGGCAGGGGTCCGGGCTGGGGTTTTGGGGGGCAGGGGGGGAGGCACTGTGTTTTTGGGGGTCAGGGGTCAGCGCTGGGGTTTTGGGGGGCAGGGGGAGGTGCTGAGGTTTTGGGGGGCAGGGTTGGGGTTTTGGGGGGGCAGGGGGGGGAGGTGCTGTGGTTTTGGGGGGCAGGGGGGTCAGTGCTGTGGTTTGGGGGGTAGGAAGAAGGTGGGGGGCAGGGTTGGGGTTTTGGGGGGGCAGGGGGGAGGTGCTGAGGCTTTGGGGGGCAGGGGTTGGGGTTTTGGGGGGCAGGGGGGGAGGTGCTGAGGTTTTGGGGGTCAGGGGTCAGTGCTGGGGTTTTGGGGGGCAGGAGGAAGGGTGGGGGGGCAGGGGGAGGTGCTGTGGTTTTGGGGGGCAGGGGGGGAGATGTTGAGGTTTTGGGGGTCAGGGGTCAGTGCTGGGGTTTAGGGGGTCAGGGGGGGAGGTGCTGGTGGTTTAGGGGGGCAGGGGGGAGGCGCTGTGGTTTTGGGGGGGCAGGAGGAAGGTGCTGAGGCTTTGGGGGGCAGGGTTGGTGTTTTGGGGGGCAGGGGGGAGGCGCTGTGGTTTTGGGGGGCAAGGGTCAGCGCTGGGGTTTTGGGGGTAGAAGGAAGGTGGGCGGGGGGGGTTTAGGGGGGGCAGGGGGGAGGTGCTGTGGTTTTGGGGGTCAGGGCTCAGCGCTGGGGTTTTGGGGGGCAGGGGGGGAGGCACTGTGTTTTTGGGGGGGCAGGGGGGAGATGCTGAGGTTTTGGGGGTCAGCGCTGGGGTTTTGGGGGGCAGGAGGAAGGTGGGGGGCAGGGGGAGGCGCTGTGGTTTTGGGGGGGCAGGGGGGAGGCGCTGTAGGTTTTGGGGGGCAGGAGGAAGGTGGGGGTCAGGGCGGAGGGTGCTGTGTTTTTGGGGGGTCAGGGGTCAGAGCTGGGGTTTTGGGGGGCAGGAGGAAGGTTTTGGGGGTCAGGGGTCAGGCAGTGGGGTTTTGGGGGGCAGGGGGGGAGGTGCTGTGGTTTTTGGGGGGGCAGGGGTCAGCGCTGGGGTTTTGGGGGGTAGGAAGAAGGTGGGGGGCAGGGGGTGGGGTTTAGGGGGGGCAGGGGGGAGGTGCTGAGGCTTTGGGGGGCAGGGGTGGGGTTTTGGGGGGCAGGGGGGGAGGCGCTGTGGTTTTGGGGGTCAGGGGTCCAGGCTGGGGTTTAGGGGGGTCAGGGGGGGAGGTGCTGAGGTTTTGGGGGGTCAGGGGTCAGTGCTGTGGTTTTGGGGGGCAGGGGGGAGGTGCTGAGGCTTTGGGGGGCAGGGTTGAGGTTTTGGGGGTCAGGGGTCCGGGCTGGGGTTTAGGGGGTCAGGGGGGGAGGTGCTGTGGTTTTGGGGGTCAGGGGTCCGGGCTGGGGTTTTGGGGGGCAGGGGGGGAGATGTTGAGGTTTTGGGGGTCAGGGGGTCAGTGCTGGGGTTTAGGGGGTCAGGGGGGGGAGGTGCTGAGGTTTTGGGGGGCAGGGGGGGAGGCGCTGTGGTTTTGGGGGGCAGGAGGGAAGGTGCTAAGGCTTTGGGGGGCAGGGGTGGGGTTTTGGGGGGGCAGGGGTCAGGCAGTGGGGTTTTGGGGGGCAGGGGGGGAGGTGCTGAGGTTTTGGGGGTCAGGGGTCAGTGCTGGGGTTTTGGGGGGCAGGAGGAAGGTGGGGGTCAGGGGGGGAGGCGCTGTGGTTTTGGGGGGCAGGAGGAAGGTGCTGAGGCTTTGGGGGGCAGGGTTGAGGTTTTGGGGGTCAGGGGTCAGGCAGTGGGGTTTTGGGGGGCAGGAGGAAGGTGCTAAGGCTTTGGGGGGCAGGGGGTGGGGTTTTGGGGGTCAGGGGTCCGGGCTGGGGTTTAGGGGGCCAGGGGGGGAGGTGTGGGGGTGTCCCCATGGCGCAGCCCCCGCCCGTGGCAGGACGCTGGAGGGAATGTTCCGGAAGCTGAACAACCTGCTGGAGCGGCTGCACCAGTCCTACTTCTTCTACCTCCTGCCCTCCCTGTCCCGCTTCGTCTCCATCGGGCTCTACATGCCGGCCTTCGGCCTCCTCCTCCTCGTCCTCGTCCTCAAGATAGCCTTTTGGGGAGGGGGAGGGGCTGGGGGGGGGCTGGGGGGCTGGGGGAGGGGGGTTTTGGGGAGGGGGGAAGGTGGGGGAGGGGTTTGGGGAGGGGGATTTGGGGAGGGGTTTTTGGGGTGGGAAAGTGGGGGGAGGGGGGAAAGGTGGGGGAGGGGGTTTAGGGAGGGGGATTTGGGGAGGGGGGGAAGGTTGGGGAAGGAGGTTTAGGGGGGGAGGGAAGGGTGGGGGAGGGGATTTTGGGGAGGGGGAGGGGTTTTGGGGGGGCTGGGGAGGCTGGGGGAGGGGGGTTTGGGGAGGGGGGAAGGTGGGGAAGGAGGTTTAGGGGGGAGGGAAGGTGGGGGAGGGGATTTTGGGGAGGGGGGGGAGGGGTTTTGGGGGGGGAAGGTGGGGGGAGGGGGGAAGGTGGGGGAGGCCTTTGGCCTCCTCCTCCTCGTCCTCGTCCTCAAGAGAGCCTTTTGGGGAGGGGGGAGGGGATGGGGGGGGGTGGGGAGGGGATGGGGGGGGCAGGGGGGGGGCTGGGGGAGGCTGGGGAGGGGCTGGGGGGGCTGGGGGAGGGGGGTTTGTGGGGGGAAGGTGGGGGAGGCCTTCGGCCTCCTCCTCCTCGTCCTCGTGCTCAAGATAGCCTTTTGGGGAGGGGGAGGGGGTGGGGGGGGGGATGGGGGGGGTGGGGAGGGGCGAGGGGGGTCTGGAGGGGCTGGGGGAGGGGGGAAGGTGGGGGAGGGGGTTTTGGGGAGGGAAAGTGGGGGGAGGGGGGGAAGGTGGGGGAGGGGTTTGGGGAGGGGGATTTGGGGAGGGGGAAGGTTGGGGAAGGAGGTTTAGGGGGGGAGGGAAGGTGGGGGAGGGGAGTTTGGGGAGGGGGAGGGGGTTTTGGGGGGCTGGGGAGTCTGGGGGAGGGGGGTTTGGGGAGGGGGGAAGGTGGGGGGAGGGGAGTTTGGGGAGGGGTTTTGTGGGGGAGGGGAATGGTGGGGGAGGGGTTTTGTGGGGGGAAGGTGGGGGAGGGGTGAAGGTGGGGGAGGGGTTTGGGGAGGGGGAAAGGTGGGGGAGGGGGTTTTGGGGGGGGGGAAAGGAGGTTTAGGGGGTTTTTGGGGGGGAAGGTGGAGGAGAGGTTTTGGGGAGGGGGGAGGGGTTTTGGGGGGCAGGGGGAAGGTGGGGGAGGGGTTTTGGGGAGGGGGGAAGGTGGGAGAAGGAGTTTGGGGGGCTGGGGGAGGGGGGTTTTGGGGAGGGGGGAGGCAGGGGGCTGTTTTGGGGGGTCAGGGCAGGTGGGGGGGGTTTGGGGGGGTCAAGGCAGGTGGGGGGGGTTTGGGGGGGGTCAGGAAGGTGGGGGGGGTTGGGGGGGGGTCAGGGAAGGTGGGGGGGGGTTGGGGGGGTCGGGGCAGGTGGGGGGGGTTGGGGGGGTCAGGGAAGGTGGGGGGGGTTTGGGGGGGGTCAGGGCAGGTGGGGGGGGGGGTCAGGGCAGGTTGGGGGGGTTTGGGGGGGTCAGGGCAGGTGGGGGGGGTTTAGGGGGGGTCAGGGCAGGTGGGGGGGTTGGGGGGGGGTCAGGGCAGGTGGGGGGGGGGGGTTGGGGGGTCAGGGCAGGTGGGGGGGGTTGGGGGGGGTCAGGGAAGGTGGGGGGGGTTGGGGGGGGTCAGGGAAGGTGGGGGGAGTTTTGGGGGGGTCAGGGAAGGTGGGGGGGGGGTTGGGGGGTCAGGGCAGGTATGGGGGGGGTTTGGGGGGGTCAGGGAAGGTGTGGGGGGTTGGGGGGGTCAGGGCAGGTGGGGGGGGGTTGGGGGGTTGGGGGGGGGGGGTTGGGGGGTCAGGGCAGGTATGGGGGGGGTTTGGGGGGGGTCAGGGAAGGGGGGGGTTTGGGGGGGTCAGGGAAGGTGGGGAGGGGGTTTTGGGGGGGTCAGGGCAGGTGGGGGGGGGGTTGGGGGGGGTCAGGGCAGGTGGGGGGGGTTTGGGGGGTCAGGGCAGGTGGGGGGGGTTGGGGGGGGTCAGGGCAGGTGGGGGTGGGGTTTGGGGGGGTGGCAGGGCAGGG
>JAKCOZ010001088.1:0-20354 GCA_022605955.1 Rallus limicola
GCTTCACTCCAGCCCCCTTGTCCTGCCAGGCTCTGCCCTTGAACAAGCTGATTCCCCTCCTGTTCCTCTGCTCCCTTCAGGGACTGGCAGGCTGCAATGAGGTCCCCCCACAGCCTTCTCTTCTCCAGGCTGACCCAGCCCAGCTCCCTCAGCCTCTCTCCAGAGGGGAGCTGCTCCAGCCCCCTGAGCATCTCCCTGTCCCTCCTCTGAACCCTCCCCAACAGCCCCACATCTTCCTTGTGTTGGGGCCCCAGCTCTGGACACAGGACTCCAGCTGGGGCAGAGCAGAGAGGGACAATCCCCTCCTTGTCCCTGCTGCCACCCATCTTCTGATGGAGCCCAGGATCTCATCACCCTTCTGAGCTGCAAGATCACACTGCTGGCTCATGGGGAGGTTCCTCATCTACCAGCATCCCCAAGTCCTTCTCCTCAGGGCTGCTCTCCAGGAGGTTCTTCTCCCAGTCTGGGAGAGAATCTAACTGGGATTCTTCCAGCTCAAGTCCTGACACTTCCAACCTGACACTTGGCAGCGTTGAACCTCCTCAGGTTCCCCCAGATCCACCTTCCCAGCCTGTCAAGGTTTATCAAGGGTCTGGTGTCCTTCCCTTTGCCCTTTCTCCACCCAAAAGAGGTTTTTTTGGGGAGCTTGGGATGGGTGCCTCACTATGTGGGGAAGGGGGATGTTTTAGGGGTAAGGGAGGGGTTGTGGGGTGCCCCAAGGACTCACCCAGCAGCATGAGGGGGCGCCCAGAAAGGCAGGAGTTCTCCAGGTGTAGGACAACCAGGCTGCTGCTGATGCGCAGGGCGCGGGCGACGAAGGGCGCGGAATGGTCCAGCAGCAGCGTGTTCCGCGCGTCCAGGTACTGCAGGCAGCTGGTCTGGAGTGGGGGGGGGGACACACACGGTGTGGGGAGGGGTCCTGAGACACCTTTGGACTGGGGGGGGGGATGGCCTGGGGAGGGGTCCCAGGGTCCCTTCGGATTGGGGGGGGGGACACAGCCTGGGGAGGGGTCCTGAGACCCCTTTGGATTGGGGGGGACACGGCATGGGGAGAGGTCCCAGGACCCCTTTGGATTGGGGGGGGACACGGCATGGGGAGGGGTCCCCAGGGTCCCTTTGGATTGGGGGGGGACACGGCGTGGGGAGAGGTCCCAGGACCCCTTTGGATTGGGGGGGGGGACACGGCGTGGGGAGAGGTCCCAGGACCCCTTTGGATTGGGGGGGGACACAGTGTGGGGAGGGGGGTCCTGAGATGTTGGTTTATTAATTCCTTTTATTAATTTCCTTCCTTTTATGACTTTCTTTTATTAATTATTATTTTCTTTTATTAATTTCCTTTTATTAATTTCCTTCCTTTTATTAATTACTTTTATTAATTTCCTTCCCTTGATTCATTCCTTTTATTATTTTATTCATTTCCTTCCTTCTATTAATTTCTTTTATTACTTTATTAATTTCCTTCCTTTTGTTAATGACTTTTATTATTTTTTATTAATGACTTTTATGAATTTTTCATTAATGACTTTTATTAATTTCTTTTATTCATTTCCTTCCTTTTATTAATTCCCTTTTATTAATTCCTTTCCTTTTATTAATTCCCTTCCTTCTATTAATTTCTTTTATTAATTTCCTTCCTTTTATTAATTCCCTTTTATTAATTCCTTTCCTTTTATTAATTCCCTTCCTTCTATTAATTTCTTTTATTCATTTCCTTCCTTTTATTAATTCCCTTTTATTAATTCCTTTCCTTTTATTAATTCCCTTCCTTCTATTAATTTCTTTTATTCATTTCCTTCCTTTTATTAATTCCCTTTTATTAATTCCTTTCCTTTTATTAATTCCCTTCCTTCTATTAATTTCTTTTATTCATTTCCTTCCTTTTATTAATTCCCTTTTATTAATTCCTTTCCTTTTATTAATTCCCTTCCTTCTATTAATTTCTTTTATTAATTTCCTTCCTTTTATTAATTCCCTTTTATTAATTCCTTTCCTTTTATTAATTCCCTTCCTTCTATTAATTTCTTTTATTAATTTCCTTCCTTTTATTAATTCCCTTTTATTAATCCCTTTCCTTTTATTAATTCCCTTCCTTCTATTAATTTCTTTTATTAATTTCCTTCCTTTTATTAATTCCCTTTTATTAATTCCTTTCCTTTTATTAATTCCCTTCCTTCTATTAATTTCTTTTATTAATTTCCTTCCTTTTATTAATTCCCTTTTATTAATTCCTTTCCTTTTATTAATTCCCTTCCTTCTATTAATTTCTTTTATTCATTTCCTTCCTTTTATTGACTCCCTTTTATTAATTCCTTTCCTTTTATTAATTCCCTTCCTTCTATTAATTTCTTTTATTCATTTCCTTCCTTTTATTAACTCCCTTTTATTAATTCCTTTCCTTTTATTAATTCCCTTCCTTCTATTAATTTCTTTTATTAATTTCCTTCCTTTTATTAATTCCCTTTTATTAATTCCTTTCCTTTTATTAATTCCCTTCCTTCTATTAATTTCTTTTATTAATTTCCTTCCTTTTATTAATTCCCTTTTATTAATTCCTTTCCTTTTATTAATTCCCTTCCTTCTATTAATTTCTTTTATTAATTTCCTTCCTTTTATTAATTTATTAATATTTTATTAATTTCCTTCCTTCTATTAATTTCTTTTATTAATTTCCTTCCTTTTATTAATTTATTAATCTTTTATTAATTTCCTTCCTTTTATTAATGTCTTTTATTAATTTCTTTTATTAATTTCCTTCACTTTATTAATTTCCTTCCTTTTATTAATTTCTTGTATTAATTTCCTTCCTTCATTCCCTTCCCTTTCCCCAAGGTAAGGATTTCAGCTCATTAACTCCTCTAATTAACTCCATTCCTCCCTTCCCTCCCGATGAGGAGCCAGGTGCTTCAGCCCCATTTTTCTCCCCATTCCCCAGGTTTTTGGTGCCCGTTTCCAGCCAGGGAAGGAGAAGAGGCTGTAGGAGGCTGGGAGGGGGGGTCCCCAAATGCTCTTTTTGGGGGGGGTCCTGACCTTCCTCATCATGTGAGCAGCGGCCTGCCAGCCGCGGGCGCCGATGTGCTTGTTGAAGGAGATGTTGAGGTGCGTGGCTGACTCGTAGTACTCGATCATGTCGAACAAGGCCGAGGCGCCCTGGGGGGACAGAGAGGGGACAGGGATGGGGGGGGGACACAGGGAGAGGGGGGGGGGGGCACCCCCGGGTGGGTGAGAAGAAAGAAAAGGGGGAACCCCCCCAAATGGGGGAATGAAAGGAAATGGGGGGGGTAAAAAGGGGGAGTCAGGAGGTGAGGAGGCTCCAGCAAGGGCTCTGGATGGAAAGCAGAGTCAAACTGGAGTCAAACCGGAGTATAAAACAGGGTAAAGTGGGGTCAAACTGGAGTCAAACTAGAGTATGAACCAGAGTAAAGTGGAGTCAAACCAGAGTCAAACTGGAGTCAAACCAGAGTATAAAACAGAGTAAAGTGGGGTCAAACTGGAGTCAAACCAGAGTCAAACTGGAGTATAAAACAGAGTAAAGTGGGGTCAAACTGGAGTCAAACTAGAGTATGAACCAGAGTAAAGTGGAGTCAAACTGGAGTATAAACCAGAGTAAAGTGGAGTCAAACCGGAGTCAAACCAGAGTATAAACCAGAGTAAAGTGAAGTCAAACCAGAGTCAAACTGGAGTATAAAACAGAGTAAAGTGGAGTCAAACCGGAGTCAAACCGGAGTATAAACCAGAGTAAAGTGGAGTCAAACTGCATTATAAAACAGAGTCAAACTGGAATATAAAACAGAGTAAAGTGGGGTCAAACCAGAGTATGAACCAGAGTAAAGTGGAGTCAAACCGGAGTCAAACTGGAGTCAAACCAGAGTATAAAACAGAGTAAAGTGGGGTCAAACTGGAGTCAAACCAGAGTCAAACTGGAGTATAAACCAGAATAAAGCGGAGTCAACCCGGAGTCAAATTGGAGTATAAAACAGAGTAAAGTGGGGTCAAACTGGAGTCAAACTAGAGTATGAACCAGAGTAAAGTGGAGTCAAACCGGATTATAAAACAGAGTAAAGCAGGGTCAAACCGGAGTCAAACCGGAGTATAAACCAGAGTAAAGTGGAGTCAAACCAGAGTATAAAACAGAGGAAAGTGGGGTCAAACTGGAGTCAAACCAGAGTATAAAACAGAGGAAAGTGGGGTCAAACTGGAGTCAAACTGGAGCGATGGGGAATGGGATGAGAATGAGAAGGGAAGAGAAGGGAGTAGGAGAGGAACCAACCCCCAGGCCTGAGCGGAGGGGCCGGAGGAGCCGCACTCGCGCCTGGGAGCCCTGGAAAAACTCCTTAATTAACGATCTTAATGACTTAATTAAGTGTGTTTGGAGAAAACGAGCTGGGGCGGGATGGGAGGAGCCCCGGAAACGCTTCCAGGCTTCCGGAAAAACCCAAAACCACCCCAAAATGAAAGGGAAAGGGAAGGGACAACGGGACAGGGGGCTGGAGCTCATCCTGTCCCCCAACACCGCAAAATGTGGGCCTGGAACCCCTTAAAAATATCCTGGAACACCCCCACCCCCCCCCAAAAAAAATCCTGGAACCCCCCCAAAATATCCTGGAACCCCCCCCCCAGAATATCCCAGAACCCCCCCCAACAAAAATCTTGGAACCCCCCCAAAAAAGCCTGGAACCCCCAAAAAAGCCTGGAACACCCCCCCCCCCCCCCCCAAAAGCCTGGAATCCTCCCAAGAAATCCTGGAACACCCCCAAAATAATCGTGGAACCCCTCAAAAAAGCCTAGAACCCCCAAAAAATCCTGGAATCCTCCAAAAAAATCCTGGAACCCCCCAAAAAAATCCTGGAACACCCCCCAAAAAAACCTTTCCCCCATTCCTGGGATGGAGGGAACACATGGAACAACATGGTCTGGGCCAAGGAAATGAGATGGGGGGGAAGGTTCTGGATCCTCAGGGGAAGGTTCCAGATACTCACGTCCTCGTCCAAACTGGTTTGCTCCAGATCCACGATCTTAAACTGGACCCGTTTGAAAACCTCTTCCAGAGCTTCACAGGCTTTGGAATCCAGCTTCTCCCCTGGGAAGAAAGAGGGAATTCGGGAGCTGCTGGGAGGGGAGGGGGATGGAGAGGGAAAGGAGAGGAGAGGGAATTTGGGAGTTTCAGGATGGGAAAGGAATAGAGAGGAGAGGGAATTTGGAAGCTTCAGGGTGGGATGGGAAGGGAAAGGAGAGGGAATTTGGGAGTTTCAGGATGGGAAAGGAAGGGAGAGGAGAGAGAATTTGGGAGCCTCAGGATGGGAAAGGAAGGGAGAGGGAATTTGGGAGCTTCAGGGTTGAAAGGGAACAGAGCTTCCACCCTTCTGGACCAGGATGTTAAAATCCCTGGGACACAACCACCTCCTCTGGCTGCAGTTAAACCCCTCTTGCTCCTGCTCCCAAGTCGTTCATTAGGGGGGAACATGACAATGACTCCGATATCCATGGAATAAAACCCCAGGATCACCCAGAAGGGAAATAAAACCTCCTGGAGCTGGAGAAGGGAACTCACCTTTCAGATCTAAGCAGTCTATCCTGGGAGCCAGATCCTTAAATTCCTGTGGAAGGAGGATAAAAAGCAGCATTTCAGGAAGAGGAAGGGGAAGAGGAAGAGGAAGGGGAAGGAACACAATGGATTCATGAGGTCCCCATGAGAGAAATCCTTCCCAGAACGAAGAGGGGACATGGGAAGTCTCAGCTCTGAGAAGAGCTCAAAGGGAAGAGCATCAACCAACACGCTCCGGACCAGGAATTGGGGTGGTGGGGGACACACCCCAGCACCCGCCGCGGTCTCTCAGTGGGTTTCCCTTCGGAATGGGCCCAGCACTGGCTCTACCTGGATCTGTTTCAGTAGTTTGGGGATCTGTTTGCAGTTGAGCTTCTGGCAGGCTTGTTTGTAGGCCGTCATGATGTCATCCACGGTGACGTTTTGGGCTAGAAAAGCCAAGAATTGGGGTTAGGGGTGAGGTTATGGCACCAACGTGTTCCCTCTTTCCTATCCCTTGGGATTTAAACCCAGTAGAGGAGATGATAAGGATTAAGGATGTCCCAAGGATGAAGGAAAACCTGAGCAGGGAATTCTGAAGCCGACTCAGATGTGGATTCCAGGAACTGGGATGGAAAAGGGGTCGGAGAAGCGGAGCTGGCACCTCCGGCCACACTTTCCGCTCCCCTCATTTTTAATTTCACTCATTTTTGGGTTTTTTAATCCCATTTTTAAGCCAGGCACATCACCCCCTCTATGCATAACCCTCCAGAAGGCTCAGGGAAGGGGAGAGGATCAATCCTAAAACCACTCCGGAGTCGTCACCCTCGAAATTCAGGTCCCACAATTTGCCACCATCATTGTTTTTGGTGGTGTTGAGCTTCACCTCTGAGTATCCTGAGAGTGGGATTTACTCACTGCTTCTACCTCCCCTGAATCATGGAGTAATGCTGCTGCTCTGGATGCCGGAGAAGCCGATGAGGAGGAGGACGCGGGCGGCGGGAAGCCGGCGCCTCACGTGTGGCTAATGAGCCACGTCGGCGATGGGCCCAAACACTAAACCCAACCCTGGGTCAGGAGATGAGCTGGAGAAACCAGATTCTCCAGCAACTTCACCTGGCAAAGCTTGGAGTAAAACCTTTCCCCTCCCATCCCTGAGGATTGCGACATCCCAAGAGGTGGATAAAACCTTTAAACAGGGAAAAATCCCACCAAAACCAACCCCTGAAGATCAACCGTGCCGCACAAAATGGCTCTGCTGCTCCAAAACCACCCCCCTGTGGTGGCAAATGGTCGCTGATTCCAAACCTTTATCTGGCAAAGCTTGGAGTAAAACCTTTCCCCTCTCATCCCTGAGGATTGTGACACCTCAACAAGTGGATAAAACCTTTAAACAGGGAGAAATCCCACCAAAAACAACCCCTGAGGCTCTGCTGTGCCACCCAAAATGGCACCACTCTGAAACCACCCCCCTGTGATGGAAAATGGTCGCTGACTCCAAACCTTTATCTGGCAAAGCTTGGAGTAAAACCTTTCCCCTCTCATCCCTGAGGATTATGACACCTCAACAAGTGGATAAAACCTTTAAAAAGGGAGAAATAACAACAAAAACAACCCCTGAAGCTCTGCTGTGCCACCCAAAATGGCGCTGCTCCAATACCACCCCCCCTGTGATGGAAAATGGTCACTGATTCCTTAGGAGCTGAACAGGAAGATTCCTGGATTCTCCAGGAACTTTATCTGGCAAAGCTCCCAGTAAAACCTTTCCCCTCTCATCCCTGAGGATTATGACACCTCAACAAGTGGATAAAACCTTTAAACAGGGAGAAATCCCACCAAAAACAACCCCTGAAGCTCTGCTGTGCCGCCCAAAATGGTACCACTCTGAAACCACCCCCTGTGATGGAAAATGGTTGCTGATTCCAAACCTTTATGTGGCAAAGCTTGGAGTAAAATCCTTCCCCTCTCATCCCTGAGGATTATGATACCCCAACAAGCGGATAAAACCTTTAAAAAGGGAGAAATCCCACCAAAAAACAACCCCTGAAGATCAACCGTGCCACCCAAAATGGCTCTGCTGCTCCAAAACCACCCCCCTGTGATGGAAAATGGTTGCTGATTCCAAACCTTTATCTGGCAAAGCTTGGAGTAAAACCTTTCCCCTCTCATCCCTGAGGATTGTGACACCTCAACAAGTGGATAAAACCTTTAAACAGGGAGAAATCCCACCGAAACCAACCCCTGATGCTCTGCTGTGCCACCCAAAATGGTACCACTCTGAAACCACCCCCCTGTGATGGAAAATGGTCGCTGACTCCAAACCTTTATCTGGCAAAGCTTGGAGTAAAACCTTTCCCCTCTCATCCCTGAGGATTAAAACGTCCCTAGAGATGGATAAAACATTTAAAAAGGGAGAAATCCCACCAAAAACAGCCCCTGAGGCTCTGCTGTGCCACCCAAAATGGTGGCACTCTGAAACCACCCCCCTGTGATGGAAAATGGTCGCTGATTCCAGACCTTTATCTGGCAAAGCTTGGAGTAAAACCCTTCCCCTCTCATCCCTGAGGATTATGACACCTCAACAAGTGGATAAAACCTTTAAAAAGGGAGAAATAAGAACAAAAACAACCCCTGAAGCTCTGCTGTGCCACCCAAAATGGCGCCGCACCAATACCACCCCCCCTGTGATGGAAAATGGTCACTGATTCCTTAGGAGCTGAACAGGAAGATTCCTGGATTCTCCAGGAACTTTATCTGGCAAAGCTCCCAGTAAAACCCTTCCCCTCTCATCCCTGAGGATTATGACACCTCAACAAGTGGATAAAACCTTTAAACAGGGAGAAATCCCACCAAAAACAACCCCTGAAGCTCTGCTGTGCCGCCCAAAATGGTACCACTCTGAAACCACCCCCCTGTGATGGAAAATGGTTGCTGATTCCAAACCTTTATCTGGCAAAGCTTGGAGTAAAACCTTTCCCCTCTCATCCCTGAGGATTAAAACGTCCCTAGAGATGGATAAAACATTTAAAAAGGGAGAAATCCCACCAAAAACAGCCCCTGAGGCTCTGCTGTGC
Source organism: Rallus limicola (assembly GCA_022605955.1). Lineage (NCBI taxonomy): Eukaryota > Metazoa > Chordata > Aves > Gruiformes > Rallidae > Rallus > Rallus limicola. The sequence continues at coordinate 8,596 of JAKCOZ010001088.1, forward strand.
CACCCAAAATGGCGCCACTCTGAAACCACCCCCCTGTGATGGAAAATGGTCGCTGATTCCAGACCTTTATCTGGCAAAGCTTGGAGTAAAACCCTTCCCCTCTCATCCCTGAGGATAATGACACCTCAACAAGTGGATAAAACCTTTAAAAAGGGAGAAATCCCACCAAAAACAACCCCTGAAGATCAACCGTGCCACCCAAAATGGCTCTGCTGCTCCAAAACCACCCCCTTGTGATGGAAAATGGTCACTGATTCCAGACCTTTATCTGGCAAAGCTTGGAGTAAAACCTTTCCCCTCTCATCCCTGAGGATTATGATACCCCAACAAGTGGACAAAACTTTTAAACAGGGAGAAATCCCACCAAAAACCACCCCTGAGGCTCTGCTGTGCCACCCAAAATGGCACCACTCTGAAACCACCCCCCTGTGATGGAAAATGGTCGCTGATTCCAAACCTTTATGTGGCAAAGCTTGGAGTAAAACCTTTCCCCTCTCATCCCTGAGGATTATGACATCCCTAGAGGTGGATAAAACCTTTAAACAGGCAGAAATCACACCAAAACCAACCCCAATGTCCCTGGCTCCCTACTCCCCATCTCCCTGGCTCCCTGTCTCACTCGCTCCCTACTCCCCATCTCCCTATTCCATCTCCCTACTCCCCATCTCCCTACTCCCCATCTCCCTATTCCATCTCCCTACTCCCCATCTCCCTATTCCATCTCCCTACTCCCCATCTCCCTACTCCCCATCTCCCTCACTGCCTACTCCCCATCTCCCTCACTGCCTACTCCCCATCTCCCTACTCCCTGTCTCCCTACTCCCCCTCTCTCTACGCCCTGTCTTCCTACTCCCCCTCTATCTGTCTCCCTACTCCCCATCTCCCTACTCCCCGTCTCCTCCAGGAATCGAGGCCATTCCCACCTCCCGGTGAACATCCAGCATTCCCGTGTCTACCGGGCACCGGAAAAGGCTCCGGATTTATCCCTGGAGTAGCAACCACTCAACGTAACCAATGAGGAACCATCGATGATCCCAGCGCCCGCTCCGCACATCTGGCCGCTCCGGAAGCGGCTCCGGTGGGATCCAACAGGAGCAGTTGGGATTTGATCAGTTTTTGCTCCTGTGAAGCCAACAGGAAACATGGAGCAGAGGTTTTTCCTCCCTCCGAGGTCACCTCGAGCTCAGATCCCACTCTTATTCCATGGATGCATCCGTAGGGATCAGCACTGGGATCCTGGGAGGGAATTTCCTCCTTGGATCTCGGGAGAGGGGTTAATGAAACCCCTCTAAAGGGATCTTTGTGCCTGTTGGAGCACCGGGTGGGCGATCCCTGACGAGCAAAGCATGGCACAGGAAGAATTCCCAGAGGAATTCCCAAAGGAATTCCCAGAGGAATTGGGAATGGGCTGCTGGTTGGGTGGGTTTCCAACTGGAGCCATCCCAGACCCATCCCTTTGAACAGGGATAAAAGGAGATGGGAATGACGGACGACCGGCTTTGACCCCGCTCACAAGTCTCAGCCCCTTCTGCCATCCCCAAACAGCTTTAATGAGCTTATTAATTAATTAATCGCTTCGTTATTGCTCGGTGGCTCACGATAACGAGGGGTTATTTCCCAACCTCTGGCTAATTGCCACCCCGTTGGGTTGACCACGGGAGCCGCCCCGGCTTCTCCCGCTCCTCCGACCGCCAAGCCAAAGCAAACAGCTTCGTTACTAATTAACATCCCTCATTAGGAAGGGAACGAGGTGTGTGGAGGGAGCCTGGGGAGGAGAAGGGGACACACACACACACACACACACACATCCCCAAAGCCAACTGGGAATGGTGGTGGTTTGAACTGGAGAGCGCAGCCTGGCTTGAAACCTTCTCCTCTCTCTGGGGAGATGGAGTCAGGGAGTGGGATTTTGGGGGGAGGGGGTGGGGAGGGAAGGGACCTCAAAGCCCACCATGTTCCACCCCCAAAGCTCCAGCTTGGAACGCTGACAGGGATTTGGGAGCAGCCCCAGCTTCTCCAGGCACCTTGTGCTGGGGTATTCCCACCTCTCCAGGTTCCCCAAAGCCCTTCAAGGGCTGGGATGGGGCTCTGGGGTCTCCCCTCTTCTGGGGTCTCCCCTCTGATGGGGTCTTCCCACCCCTCCAGATTCCCCAGAGCCCCTTCCCAGCCCTTGAGGGGCTCCCCAGCTTCTCCAGGCACCTTGTGCTGGGGTATTCCCACCTCTCCAGGTTCCCCAAAGCCCTTCAAGGGCTGGGATGGGGCTCTGGGGTCTCCCCTCTTCTGGGGTCTCCCCTCTGATGGGGTCTTCCCACCCCTCCAGATTCCCCAGAGCCCCTTCCCAGCCCTTGAGGGGCTCCCCAGCTTCTCCAGGCACCTTGTGCTGGGGTATTCCCACCTCTCCAGGTTCCCCAAAGCCCTTCAAGAGCTGGGATGGGGCTCTGGGGTCTCCCCTCTCCCAGGGTCTTCCCACCCCTCCAGCTTTCCCAGAGCCCCTCAAGGGTCTTGCCACCCTCCAGCTTTCCCAGAGCCCCTCCAGGTTTCCCAAAGCCCCTCAAGGGCTGGGAAGGGGCTCTGGGGTCTCCCCTCTGATGGGGTCTTCCCACCCCTCCAGCTTTCCCAGTGCCCCTCAAGGGCTGGGAAGGGGCTCTGGAGTCTCCCCTCTGACAGGGTCTCCCCTCTGACGGGGTCTTCCCACCCCTCCAGCTTTCCCAGAGCCCCTCAAGGGGTGGGAAGGGGCTCTGGGGTCTCCCCTCTGACGGGGTCTCCCCTCTCCCAGGGTCTTCCCACCCCTCCAGCTTTCCCAGAGCCCCTCAAGGGGTGGGAAGGGGCTCTGGGGTCTCCCCTTTTCTGGGGTCTCCCCTCTCCCAGGGTCTTCCCACCCCTCCAGCTTTCCCAGTGCCCCTCAAGGGCTGGAAAGGGGCTCTGGAGTCTCCCCTCTGACAGGGTCTCCCCTCTGATGGGGTCTTCCCACCCCTCCAGCTTTCCCAGAGCCCCTCCAGGGTCTTCCCACCCCTCCAGCTTTCCCAGAGCCCCTCAAGGGGTGGGAAGGGGCTTTGGGGTCTCCCCTCTGACGGGGTCTCCCCTCTGACAGGGTCTCCCCACCCCTCCAGCTTCCCCAGAGCCCCTCCAGGTTCCCCAAAACTCCTCAAGGGCTGGGAAGGGGCTCTGGGGTCTCCCCTCTGACGGGGTCTCCCCTCTCCTGGGGTCTCCCCACCCCTCCAGCTTCCCCAGAGCCTTTCCAAGGGGTGGGAAGGGTCTCTGGAGTCTCCCCATTCCCAGTTGGATCAGCTCAACACCAGCTGCTGGAGAGAAGGGAAGAGGAGAGCGGAAAAGCGCGGTCATTAAACCCGACACCGATCCCCTAACGAGTCAGAGGGAGAAATAATTAATGCTAATTAACTCCAGCTAACGAAGGGAACCTGACACGGGGCTGGGGAGAGAGGCTGGGTAACTCTGAGCTCGGGTAACTCCAGCTCCAGGTGAAACAGGCCTGGAGAAGGAGGGGTGAAGGTTGGTGGGGGGGGAACCCCAAAACAACAACGCTCCATCCCCAGCCCCAGCCCTGGGGTGGGGGGAGAGGGGAGCACAAAGCCCCCTCCCCACCTTGGGGTGGAGGAGAGGGGAAGCAGGCAGCCCCCCACCCCTCGTTAAGGGCCCCTTAACGAGGTTCTATCAGGGTGTTAAAGCATCTGGAAGGTTCTTGGGAGGGTGGTGAAGGAAATGAGGAGCCAAAGGAGAGGAGGCATGGGCGCCACGTGCTGCTCCAGTAAAACCAGTTTGGGAAGGGGATTAAAAGGAGGGGAGGGGTGTGTGTGTCTGTCTGTCTGTCTGTCCATCCTCAGAGTAATTCCAGGGGGTGGGAAATCCAGGAATAAAAACACTCATTATCCCCACGTGAGAGGAAGGACAGACAACCACCACGTCACGGGGCAAGGAGGCTCCCAAGCTGAGTGAAAGGCGTTTCCAGAAGGATCCCGGCTTCTCCCTGAGGATGAGGAGGGCTGAGGGCTCCTCTGGAATTCCATGAGGAGGGCTCCTCTAGAATTCCATGAGGAGGGCTGAGGGTTCCTCTGGAATTCCATGAGGAGGGATGAGGGCTCCTCTGGAATTCCATGAGGAGGGCTCCTCTAGAATTCCATGAGGAGGGCTCCTCTAGAATTCCATGAGGAGGGATGAGGGCTCCTCTGGAATTCCATGAGGAGGGCTGAGGGTTCCTCTGGAATTCCATGAGGAGGGCTCCTCTAGAATTCCATGAGGAGGGATGAGGGCTCCTCTAGAATTCCATGAGGAGGGCTGAGGGTTCCTCTGGAATTCCATGAGGAGGGGTCCTCTAGAATTCCATGAGGAGGGATGAGGGCTCCTCTGGAATTCCATGAGGAGGGCTCCTCTAGAATTCCATGAGGAGGGCTGAGGGTTCCTCTGGAATTCCATGAGGAGGGCTCAGGGCTCCTCTAGAATTCCACGAGGAGGGGTCCTCTGGAATTCCATGAGGAGGGATGAGGGCTCCTCTGGAATTCCATGAGGAGGGATGAGGGCTCCTCTGGAATTCCATGAGGAGGGATGAGGGCTCCTCTAGAATTCCATGAGGAGGGTTCCTCTGGAATTCCACAAGGAGGGCTGAGGGCTCCTCTGGAATTCCATGAGGAGGGCTGAGGGCTCCTCTAGAATTCCACAAGGAGGGCTGAGGGTTCCTCTGGAATTCCATGAGGAGGGCTCCTCTAGAATTCCACAAGGAGGGCTGAGGGCTCCTCTGGAATTCCATGAGGAGGGCTGAGGGCTCCTCTGGAATTCCATGAGGAGGGCTCCTCTAGAATTCCATGAGGAGGGCTGAGGGTTCCTCTGGAATTCCATGAGGAGGGCTGAGGGCTCCTCTAGAATTCCACAAGGAGGGCTCAGGGCTCCTCTGGAATTCCACAAGGAGGGCTCAGGGCTCCTCTGGAATTCCATGAGGAGGGTTCCTCTAGAATTCCATGAGGAGGGCTGAGGGTTCCTCTGGAATTCCAGGGAGGAATCTTTTCAGGGAGTGAAGTTTGGGGTTAAATGTGGTTGGAAAAGGTCTCCAAGGTGGGAAGAGGGTGATGCCCTCAGGGAAAGAGCTTTGGGAAGAGTTTGGATGAGGCTGGATCACGTCCCGTTTGGTGGAGCAGGAGAGAAGAGGGACGTGCAGGCTTCACCCCACCAACCTCCCCACGTGATTCCTGGGAATCTGGGAGTCACCCTGCTCCAAATCCCACCTCCAGTGGAGCCTCCTGGGGCAGGTTTGGCACCCACCAGCACCAGCGTTTCACCAGAGCTCCCGTTCCAGCCAGGAGGCACCTCTGCTTCCCACCGGGAAGGATCTTGGCACCCAGAGAGCATCTGGGATCTCCAGGAGATGATCCAGGATCTCCAGGAGATGGAAACACCATGTCAGATCCTTTCAGCACCCAGAGATGATCCAGGATCCCCAGGAGATGGAAACACCATGTCAGATCCTTGCAGCACCCAGAGATGATCCAGGATCTCCAGGAGATGGAAACACCATGTTGGATCCTTGCAGCACCCAGAGATGATCCAGGATCTCCAGGAGATGATCCAGGATCCCCAGGAGATGGAAACACCATGTCAGATCCTTGCAGCACCCAGAGATGATCCAGGATCTCCAGGAGATGGAAACACCATGTGGGATCCTTGCAGCACCCAGAGATGATCCAGGATCTCCAGGAGATGATCCAGGATCTCCAGGAGATGGAAACACCACATGGGATCCTTGCAGCACCCAGAGATGATCCAGGATCTCCAGGAGATGAAAACACCACGTGGGATCCTTGCAGCACCCAGAGATGATCCAGGATCCCCAGGAGATGGCAACACCATGTCAGATCCTTTCAGCACCCAGAGATGATCCAGGATCCCCAGGAGATGGCAACACCATGTCAGATCCTTTCAGCACCCAGAGATGATCCAGGATCCCCAGGAGATGATCCAGGATCCCCAGGAGATGGAAACACCACGTGGGATCCTTGCAGCACCCAGAGATGATCCAGGATCTCCAGGAGATGGAAACACCACGTGGGATCCTTGCAGCACCCATGGATGGTCCAGGATCTCCAGGAGATGATCCAGGATCTCCAGGAGATGGAAACACCACGTGGGATCCTTGCAGCACCCATGGATGATCCAGGATCCCCAGGAGATGGAAACACCACGTGGGATCCTTGCAGCACCCAGAGATGATCCAGGATCCCCAGGAGATGGAAACACCATGTCAGATCCTTTCAGCACCCAGAGATGATCCAGGATCTCCAGGAGATGGAAACACCATGTCAGATCCTTTCAGCACCCAGAGATGATCCAGGATCTCCAGGAGATGGAAACACCACGTGGGATCCTTGCAGCACCCAGAGATGATCCAGGATCCCCAGGAGATGGAAACACCATGTCAGATCCTTTCAGCACCCAGAGATGATCCAGGATCCCCAGGAGATGGAAACACCATGTCAGATCCTTGCAGCACCCAGAGATGATCCAGGGTCTCCAGGAGATGGCAACACCATGTCAGATCCTTGCAGCACCCAGAGATGATCCAGGGTCTCCAGGAGATGATCCAGGATCCCCAGGAGATGATCCAGGATCCCCAGGAGATGGAAACACCATGTCAGATCCTTGCAGCACCCAGAGATGATCCAGGATCTCCAGGAGATGATCCAGGATCTCCAGGAGATGATCCAGGATCTCCAGGAGATGGAAACACCACGTGGGATCCTTGCAGCACCCAGAGATGATCCAGGATCCCCAGGAGATGGAAACACCATGTCAGATCCTTTCAGCACCCAGAGATGATCCAGGATCCCCAGGAGATGGAAACACCATGTCAGATCCTTGCAGCACCCAGAGATGATCCAGGATCTCCAGGAGATGGAAACACCATGTTGGATCCTTGCAGCACCCAGAGATGATCCAGGATCTCCAGGAGATGATCCAGGATCCCCAGGAGATGGAAACACCATGTCAGATCCTTGCAGCACCCAGAGATGATCCAGGATCTCCAGGAGATGGAAACACCATGTGGGATCCTTGCAGCACCCAGAGATGATCCAGGATCTCCAGGAGATGATCCAGGATCTCCAGGAGATGGAAACACCACATGGGATCCTTGCAGCACCCAGAGATGATCCAGGATCTCCAGGAGATGATCCAGGATCTCCAGGAGATGAAAACACCACGTGGGATCCTTGCAGCACCCAGAGATGATCCAGGATCCCCAGGAGATGGCAACACCATGTCAGATCCTTTCAGCACCCAGAGATGATCCAGGATCCCCAGGAGATGGCAACACCATGTCAGATCCTTTCAGCACCCAGAGATGATCCAGGATCCCCAGGAGATGATCCAGGATCCCCAGGAGATGGAAACACCACGTGGGATCCTTGCAGCACCCAGAGATGATCCAGGATCTCCAGGAGATGGAAACACCACGTGGGATCCTTGCAGCACCCATGGATGGTCCAGGATCTCCAGGAGATGATCCAGGATCTCCAGGAGATGGAAACACCACGTGGGATCCTTGCAGCACCCATGGATGATCCAGGATCCCCAGGAGATGGAAACACCACGTGGGATCCTTGCAGCACCCAGAGATGATCCAGGATCCCCAGGAGATGGAAACACCATGTCAGATCCTTTCAGCACCCAGAGATGATCCAGGATCTCCAGGAGATGGAAACACCATGTCAGATCCTTTCAGCACCCAGAGATGATCCAGGATCTCCAGGAGATGGAAACACCACGTGGGATCCTTGCAGCACCCAGAGATGATCCAGGATCCCCAGGAGATGGAAACACCCATGTCAGATCCTTTCAGCACCCAGAGATGATCCAGGATCCCCAGAGATGGAAACACCATGTCAGATCCTTGCAGCACCCAGAGATGATCAGGGTCTCCAGGAGATGGCAACACCATGTCAGATCCTTGCAGCACCCAGAGATTGATCCAGGGTCTCCAGGAGATGATCCAGGATCCCCAGGAGATGATCCAGGATCCCCAGGAGATGGAAACACCATGTCAGATCCTTGCAGCACCCAGAGATGATCCAGGATCTCCAGGAGATGATCCAGGATCTCCAGGAGATGATCCAGGATCTCCAGGAGATGGAAACACCACGTGGGATCCTTGCAGCACCCAGAGATGATCCAGGATCCCCAGGAGATGGAAACACCATGTCAGATCCTTTCAGCACCCAGAGATGATCCAGGATCCCCAGGAGATGGAAACACCATGTCAGATCCTTGCAGCACCCAGAGATGATCCAGGGTCTCCAGGAGATGGCAACACCATGTCAGATCCTTGCAGCACCCAGAGATGATCCAGGGTCTCCAGGAGATGATCCAGGATCCCCAGGAGATGATCCAGGATCCCCAGGAGATGGGAAACACCATGTCAGATCCTTGCAGCACCCAGAGATGATCCAGGATCTCCAGGAGATGATCCAGGATCTCCAGGAGATGATCCAGGATCCCCAGGAGATGGAAACACCACGTGGGATCCTTGCAGCACCCATGGATGATCCAGGATCTCCAGGAGATGGAAACACCACGTGGGGATCCTTGCAGCACCCAGACTCCAGGAGATGACCCAGGATCTCCAGGAGAGGCAACACCACGTGGGATCCTTTCTCCCCCCTCGCTCAGGCGAAGCTTCCAGAAGGATTTTGGGGTGGAGCCGTCGTGCTCCTCAACGCCGCAGATCCAGGGCTGGGATGGGCTGGGCTGGTCCGGGGTGCCCAAGACCCCCCCCAGGCCCCCAGTTTGGGCACAAGCCCCCCCCAGCCCCACTGTTACAGTGCAGCCCCCAGCCCCAAGTTTCAGTATAACCCCCCCCAGAACCCACAGCTTGGGCCTAAGCCACCCCCCCAGACCCCAGTTTGGGCCTAAGCCCCCTCCAGACACCCAGTTTGGGCACAAGCCCCCACCCCCGCCCGAGCCTCAGTTTGGGCCTATGCCCCCCACCCCAGACTCACTGTTACAGTGCATCCCCCAGCCCCAAGTTTCAGTATAACCCCCCCCCCCAGACCCACAGCTTAGGCCTAAGCCCCCCCCCCCCCTCCCCCCCAGAGCCCCAGTTTTGGGCACAAGCCCCCCCCTGCACCAGACCCCCAGTTTGGGCACAAGCCCCCCTCAGACCCACCATTACAGGGCATCCCCCAGTTTCAGTATAAACCCCCCCAGACCCCCAGTTTGGGCCTAAGCATGCCCCCCCAGACCCACAGTTTGGGCCTAAGCCCCCTCCAGATCCACCGTTACAGTGCACCCCCCACCCCCCAGTTTCAGTATAACCCCCCCCAGGCCCCCACAGCTTGGGCCTAAGCCACCCCCCCCCCAGACCCACAGTTTCAGTATAACCCCCCCAGACCCACAGCTTGGGGCCTAAGCCCCCCCCCAGGACCCACAGCTTGGACCCAAGCCCCCTCCAGGCTCCCAGTTTGGGCCTAACCCCCCCCCCCCCAGACACCCAGTTTGGGCATAAGACCCCTCCAGACCCCCAGTTACAGTGCACCCCCCCAGCCCCAAGTTTCAGTATAACCCCCCCCAGACCCCCAGTTTGGGCCTAAGCCGCCCCCCAGACCCACAGCTTGGGCCAAGCCCCCTCCAGGCTCCCAGTTTGGGCCTAACCCCCCCCCCCCCCAGACACCCAGTTGGGCATAAGACCCCCCCCCCCAGACCCACAGCTTGGGCCTAAGCCCCCTCCAGACCCACAGCTACAGTGCACCCCCCACCCCCAATTCCAGTATAACCCCCCCCCAGACCCCCAGTTCAGGGAGCTGTGCTCAGGGCCTGGGGTGACCAGGCTGGGGAGGGGGAGGGGGAGTGTGTGGGGAGGGGGGTGGGGGTGTGTGGGGAGGGGGGGGTGTCTCTCCCTCAGGCCTCAGCAGACCCTCTGCTCCAGCCTCCTTCAGCACCAGCACCAAACCCCTTCCCCACCTCACCCCAAGGAGCCAAAACCCGCTGACCAACCCCCCAAAAACCCACCCCTCACCCCCACCCCCCCCCCGGTACCCGTGTCTCCAGGGATCCTTGGGGTTCCACCGCCCCGGAGACGATATCCTCATCCGAAGGGAACGTCACCCGCTTCGCACCGGCCCGTAACCTCCCGCCTTTGGTTCCCTCAGCCGCCCCCGGGCGGGGGGGAGGCCTCGGGGGGCGGCGGGGAGGCCTCGGGGGGCGGCGGGGAGGCCGCTAGAGGCGGGGAGGCTGCGGGGAGGTGGCGGGGCGGCCTCGGGGGGCGGCGGGGAGGCCGCTGGAGGAGGCGGGGAGGCCTCGAGGGGCGGCGGGGCCGTTGAAGGTTTGGGGCGGCCTCGGGGGCGGCGGGGAGGCCTCGGGGGGCGGCGGGGCCGCTGGAGGAGGCGGCGGGGCCCTCGGGGGGCGGCGGGGCGGCCTCCTCAGTACCGGGTTGGGGGGGGGGGCCGGCCCGCCAGCCCGTATTCCCCGCCCCGGGACTTCCATGGCGGGCGTTATTTCCACCCCCCCCGCGCTTCACCGTCGCCCCGGGGCCATCGCCCGGAGCTCAGGGCCCGCTAAGCGGCGGTGGGAGGGGAAAGAAAGGCGGGGAGGTGTGAGGGGGGGGTGAAAGGTTGGGGGAAGGGAAGGGGGGGGAGGGGGGGGGGGTGGAGAAGCCGGGGGGGTCCCGTTGCCACCGCGAACCGGAGTGGAGCCGTTACCCCGCCGAGCGCCAGCGCGGGCCGAGCAGCCGCACTTTCGCCACGGCCGGGGAGGACGGCGCGGGGGGGGGTGGTGTGTGGAATATGGCGGCGGGGGGGGCGGGGCAGCGGGGTAAAGGAAGGAGAAGGAGGGAAGCGGGGAGGAAAGGAGGAAGGGAATGAGGGGGGGCGGGATGAGGCCGAACCGCTGAGCTCCGTCCCGGGATGGGGAGGGGGGGGGAAGAGGAACGGGGGGGATGTTTTTTTCCTAGTGGCGAATCTGCCGAAGCGAATCGTTGCTGGGGGGCGGCGCGGAGGGGATGGGGATGGGGATGGGGATGGGGGGGGGGGGGGGGGGGGGGCGGTGTGAGGAGCCTTCGATTCGCGGCCGCACTTTCGCCACGGCCGGGGAGGCTTTGAAGGGGGGGGATATGGCGGCGGCGGGGTGGCGGGCAGCGGGGTAAAGGAAGGAGGAAACTGAGGCGGGAAGGAGAAGGGAATGAGGAGAGGCGGGATGAGGCCGAACCGCTGAGCTCCGTTCCCGGATGGGGGGGAGGAGGAAGAGGAGGTGTGTGGGGGATTTTATTAGTGGCGAATCTGCCGAAGCGAATCGCTGCTGGGGGAGCGGCGGTGTGAGGAGCTTTCGATTCGCGGCCGCACTTTCGCCACGGCAAAGAAGGGGGGAGGGAATATGGCGGAGGAGGGGGGTGCAGCGGGGTAAAGGAAGGAGGAAAGCGGGAAGGGAAGGAGAAGGGAATGAGGGGAGGCGGGATGAGGCCGAACCGCCGAGCTCTGTCCCCGTTCCGGGATGGGAAGGAGGTAGGGGTGGTGGTTTACTACTGGCGAATCTGCCGAAGCGAATCGCTGCTAGGGGGCGGCGCGGAGGGGATGGGGATGGGGATGGGGGGGGGAGCGGTGTGAGGAGCCTTCGATTCGCGGCCGCACTTTCGCCACGGCCGAGGAGGATGGGGGCGGGGGGGGGGGGGAGATATGGCGGCGGGGGCGCCGGGCAGCGGGGTAAAGGAAGGAGAAACTGAGGAGGGAAGGAGAAGGGAACGAGGGGAGGCGGGATGAGGCCGAACC
>JAKCOZ010001089.1:2500-20097 GCA_022605955.1 Rallus limicola
CATCCCCACCACCTTCTCCATCATCCCCACCACCTTCTCCATCATCCCCACCACCTTCCCCATCATCCCCACCACCTTCCCCATCCTCCCCACCACCTTCCCCATCCTCCCCACCACCTTCCCCATCATCCCCACCACCTTCTCCATCCTCCCCACCACCTTCCCCATCATCCCCACCACCTTCCCCATCCTCCCCACCACCTTCCCCATCCTCCCCACCACCTTCCCCATCCTCCCCACCACCTTCTCCATCCTCCCCACCACCTTCTCCATCCTCCCCACCACCTTCTCCATCCTCCCCACCACCTTCCCCATCCCCACCACCTTCCCCATCCCCACCACCTTCCCCATCACCCCCCCGGCAAAGCGGAACCTTCCCCGTATCCGCTGCAGCGTTGTGGCTCTGGTGATGTCCCAGCTGAGGCGGAACAACACTCAAACCCTTCCATAAATCCCCCCCCAAACCCCCTTCAAAACCCCCTCTGGTGTCACCCCCTCCGGTGTCACCGCCGTCCCCCCTCGGCAGGACGCGCTGCGGGCCAAGCGCAGCCAGGAGGCCGCCGAGCGCGAGTGGCGGCGGGCGGAGGTGGAGGCGGCGCGGAGGAAAGCCCAGGCCAACGAGGAGCTGAAGAGGAGCCGCCTGCAGCAGATTGCCTGGCGCGAGCATGCCATGGCCGCCCAGGCACAGCGGGACCGCAGCGACTTCGAGAGGGTGCTCAGGTGAGAGGGACGGGGCCTGGAGCTCAGCGAGGTGAGAGGGACGGGGCCTGGAGCTCAGCGAGGTGAGAGGGACGGGGCCTGGAGCTCAAGGATGGGGCCTGGAGCTTGAGGTGAGAGGGTCAGAGCCTGGAGCTTGAGGTGAGAGGGTCGGGGCCTGGAGCTTGAGGTGAGAGGGTCGGGGCCTGGAGCTCAGCAAGGTGAGAGGGACAGGGCCTGGAGCTCAAGGATGGGGCCTGGAGCTTGAGGTGAGAGGGTCAGGGCCTGGAGCTTGAGGTGAGAGGGTCGGGGATTGGAGCTTGAGGTGAGAGGGTCAGGGACTTGGAGCTCAGCAAGATGAGAGGGTCGGGGCCTGGAGCTCAGCGAGGTGAGAGGGACAGGGCCTGAAACTCAAGGTGAGAGGGACGGGGCCTGGAGCTCAGCGAGGTGAGAGGGTTGGGGCCTGGAGCTTGGGGTGAGAGGGACAGGGCCTGGAGCTCACTGAGGTGAGAGGGTCGGGGCCTGGAGCTCGCTGGGGAGATGCTCAGGCTCTGCCTTGCCGTGGCGGCGGCAGAAGGGCGGCCAATGGGGGTGGCACCAGATCCGGTGCTGGCTGGAGGGATCCGTTGGGAAGGTGACCGTGGCGTGCAGGGGTCGGAGAGGGGCTTTTCACCCCTGCCCCGCGCTCTCTCCCCTCGGCAGGGCCCAGCGGGAGCAGATAGAGAAGGAGAAGGCGGAGGAGGAGCGGAGGGCAGGCCGGCAGCTGGCCCACGCCGACGCCATCCGGCGCCAGGTGCGGGAGCGGCAGCGGGAGGTGGCGCGGGGAGCGGGCGGCCGCCTTCGAGGAGTGCCGGCGGCTGGAGGAGGAAGCCCGCCAGCGCAGCCAGCGCATCGCCCAGCTCAAGCACCAGAAGATGCTGGAGCTCAGGTGATGCGCTGCCAGCCAGCGCTCGCTCCCCTGGTTCCCCCCTTTGTCCCTACGTCCTTCCTGACTTTCTCCCCACACCCCCCTGGGACACCTCGTGGGTGCCTTGGCATCCCTGTCAAGGAGGATCCGCTCCCCAAGCCCGGCTCCAGCGTGTCACGGGGCCTCCTGACGGTTCCTTTCCTCCACAGAGCCTCTGGCATCCCCGAAAAATACTGTGCCCGGGTGGAGCGGAGGGTGCTGAGCCCAACCAGAGCGACCCCTGCCCCAGCTCAGCCTGATACGGAGCAGAGGGTCCTGAGCCCAGCTGGAGCGGCCCCTGCCCCAGCTCAGCCCTGTGAGGAGCAGAGCTCCACTCCCCCAGCGGTTTAGGGGAGGGAGGGAGAGGGGTTTTTCCATGAACAGGGATCTTTGTGGAGCAGCCGGTGTCTGTCCATCCTTCCATCGCGCCGGGAGCTGCCCAGGGGGCTGTAGCACCCCAAGGTTTGTTGTCCAACCTGCTCCATGCCCGGCCCTGAGGTTCCCCCAAGAACTGTGGGGTGTCCCCAGGGCCCAGCTCTGGTACCCTCGTCCCGTCCCACGGCGCTCGGCAGTGCCACCTTCCCACCAAGGTGTCACCTCCCGTCCCCCCACGGCAGCCTCCTTGGGGGGGCGAAGCTGAGGCCCAGGGGAGCATGACGCAACCCTCCCAAATCCACAGGGATTGGGACCGGCAGCTTCACAGGGCCGGGATCCCGCAGGAGCGGCTCTGATTAATTCCCAGAGCAGCTGAAAAATAGGGAGAGCCAAGGCCGGGCCCAGACCGCCCCGGGCAGGGCGACGGGGAGGCCAGGGAGCCGCAGTGTCCCCGTGTCCCCAGCTCCCTTCTAGGGCAGGGACTGGGGAGGGGGGGTGGGTCTTTGACTGTGCTTTGCTGGTGCCACCCTCAAGCAAACCCCTCAAGCCCCTCCGGACCCCCAACCCCTCAAGCATCTGTGGGGCACCCCAATGGTCCCAGCACTCTCCAGGTCACCACCTTGTTTGAAGCCAGAGGGTTTTGAAGCCACCTCACCCTGGCAGTGCCGAGGGGGCCGTGACCATCCCACTGTCCTGGGGTGGGGTTGATGGGGGGAGAGGGAGGGAGGGGGGGGGTGGGTGGGTGTCTTCCCCACCCTTCCTGCCCTGTAGTCACCCATCCCAGGCAGCCAACGCCGCGGCGCTGAGGAGCCCGGAGCCTTGGTGAGCCAGGGCCCCGTCACGGCGGGCAGGGCCCCGTCACCCCTCACCGCGGCGGCGCTGCCCCGGGGCTCCAGGGGCCCCGAAATCACAGACGCGGCGCAGCACGTGCCGGGCTGGGCCCCAATTCCCCAGCACAGGGCCGGGAAGGGTTAACTGGCTGCAGTGAGCTCAGCTTGGGGCCAGTAAATGGAGCAGCTCTTGGCCCCGGGGAGTGTTTGGGCCAGGCCGGGCGGTGCCGCTGAGCCGGCTGGGGCAGTCCTGGCCTGGAAAGTACCAGCATGGTGGAGCCGTGCCGCGGGGCACCGGGAGCTGGGCATGGGGCCTGAGCCGGCCCACGGCACCGGAGCAGCTGGGTGAGGGGGCTCAGCCAGCCCAGGACACCCCCTCCCACCAAGGGATGTGGTGGGTGCAGAGACTACCCATGGCTGGGGCTTGTCACGGGGCTTGGCGTCCTGGGTGACCCCCATGCCTGCTGCCCAGTGTCCCTGTCCCCAAACCCTCCATCCCACTGCCCAGCATCCCTGTCCCTTCTCCATCCCACTGCCCAGCATCCCTGTCCCTGCTCTTCCATCCCACTGCCCAGCATCCCTGTCCCCAAACCCTCCATCCCACTGCCCAGCATCCCTGTCCCTTCTCCATCCCACTGTCCAGTATCCCTATCCCCAAACCCTCCATCCCACTGCCCAGCATCCCTGTCCCTTCTCCTCCATCCCACTGCCCAGCATCCCTGTCTCCAAACCCTCCATCCCACTGCCCAGCATCCCCATCCTCGTCTCTTCCATCACCCACAGAGCATCCCAGTCCCTGCTCCTGCCCTCCGATCCCAGCCAGTTTTGGCCCCTCTGTCCCTCCTCTCTGAGTGTCCCAACCACATTGTGACCCCTACACCATGTGCCACCACGTCCCCAGGCCACGAGCCAGGGCCCCAACCACCAGCCAGGCCCTTGCACCATGTTCCAGCGGTGCCACCAGCACGGGCTGGGTGGGCACTGCGGTCCCCACGCGGCTGCAGCATCCCGGGTACCCGCTGGCTGAGGGGGCAGGACGGGAGGAGGGATCTGCAGGAGCTTAAGCCCATGGCCTAACCACACCTTTAAGCTCTTCCAATTGCCCTGAGTCCTGCACCAAGACCAAAACCCTTTCGGGACCAGCGTGGGGCCAAGCTGGCGTCTCCACGCGGCCGCCGCGCTCGGGATGCTCCCACAGGAAGCTGGGATGCTTCTCCCACCACCCGCATCACAGCGCCGGTACCCACACCATGGGTACCAGCTCCTGGTCTCCGTAGGGTATCCCAGCACCCCAAGCCTTGCTCCAGCACTCTGGGTACCCCAAAACATGATGGTACCCCTACCACACAACCCCGTGGTCCCTGGCCCAGGTCTGGCTGGCTGGGGATGCAGCGCAGGGTGATGCTTAATTAGCAGGTAGGGAGTGGAGCAGGGCGGCATCGCTCACGCACAGCTTGGAGCCACTCAGTCATCCCAAAGGCATCCGCCCCACAGGGAGGAGCGCCCCGGCCCAGCATGTAAAAGCAGCCCCGCTCCGCCGCCTGCCCCGTCGCCTCGGAGCCACCGCTGCTCCCACTCTTCCTCCTCCTCCTCCTCCTCACCACCCCGGCACGGCCGCAGCGTCATGGCAGGGCACGGCGCCAGCCTGCTCCTGCTCCTGGGTCTCATGCCAGGTAGGAGCTGATGGGTCCCCAAGGATGCCCCCCCCCCAACCCAAGGATGCCCCACCAAGGATGGAGGGGGGTGTCTGGGCGGCTGCGGGGCACCCCAAGGTGCTGGCTGCACCCCGTGGTCACAGAGCATCCTCAGATGGGGCTGGTCCTGCCCTGACACCCCCCAACCGTGTTGGTTGGAGCTGGGCAGGTGGCACTGAGCCCACTGTGTCCCCTTGTGTCCCAGGACACCAGCCCTGATGGGTGCTTCACCCCACTGGGACCCCCAGCCTGAGCCTGGGAGATGAGTCCCTGCCCCAATCCTGCTCCCCATGAGTTGAGCGCTGTGGGGCAGGGGGTCAGGGTGCTGCAGGGTGTGGGGTCAGGGTGCTGTGGGGCAGGGGGTCAGGGTGCTGCAGGGTGTGGGGTCAGGGTCCTGCAGGGCAGAGATTTGGGGTGCTGTGGGGTGTGGGGAGGGTGTTGTGGGGTGTGGGGTCAGGGTGCTATGGGGCAGAGGTCTGGAGTGCTGTGGGGTGTGGCATCAGGATGCTGTGGGGCAGGGGGTCAGGGTGCTGTGGGGCAGGGGGTCAGGATGCTGTGGGGCAGGGGGTCAGGGTGCTGCGGAGCAGAGGTTTGGGGTGCTGTGGGGCAGAGGGTCAGGATGCTGTTGGGCAGAGGTTTGGGGTGCTGTGGGGCAGGGGGTAGGATGCTGTGAGGTGCAGGGTCAGGATGCTGTGGGGCAGGGGGTCAGGATGCTGTGGGGCAGAGGTTTGGGGTGCTGTGGGGCAGGGGGTCAGGATGCTGCGGGGCAGAGGTCTGGGGTTCTGTGGGGCAGGGGGTCAGGATGCTGTGGGGCAGGGGGTCAGGATGCTGTGGGGCAGGGGGTCAGGGTGCTGCGGAGCAGAGGTTTGGGGTGCTGTGGGGCAGAGGGTCAGGATGCTGTTGGGCAGAGGTTTGGGGTGCTGTGGGGCAGGGGGTAGGATGCTGTGAGGTGCAGGGTCAGGATGCTGTGGGGCAGGGGGTCAGGATGCTGTGGGGCAGAGGTTTGGGGTGCTGTGGGGCAGGGGGTCAGGATGCTGCGGGGCAGAGGTCTGGGGTTCTGTGGGGCAGGGGGTCAGGATGCTGTGGGGCAGAGGTTTGGGGTGCTGTGGGGCAGGGGGTCAGGGTGCTGCGGGGCAGAGGTCTGGGGTGCCCCGGTGCTCCCCAGCTCCGGTGCGATGGGTGATGTTCCCCCCCCCCCAGCTCTCCTCCTGGCCGTCAGGATCAACGGCAAGGGCCAGGAGGTGCTGTACCTGGCCACGGGCGACTCGGTGAAGCTGGGCTGTCCCTACGTCCTCGAGCCCGAGGACAACGGTCCCCAGGGCGTGGGCATCGAGTGGATCCAGATCACGCCCGAGCGCACCGGCCCCGAGAACGTGGTGAGTGCTGCTGGTCCCTGGAGCTGCGGGCAGGGAGGGAGGGAGGGAGGGAGGGAGGGATGGATGGAGAGGGCAGAGCCTGGAGGGACAGGCAGGGTCTGGCTGGGGAAGGGGTAGGAAGGGCTGGGAAGGGGCAGGGAAGGACAGGGAAAGGGCAGGCAGGGCTGGGAGAGGGGCAGGAAGGGCTGGGAAGGGGAACGAAGGGGCAGGAAGGGCTGGGAAGGGGCAGACAGGGATGGGAAGGGGCAGGGATAGGGACAGGCAGGGATGGGAAGGAGCAGACTGGGCTGGGGAGAGGCTGACAGGGCTGGGGAGGGGCTGACAGGGCTGGGGATGAAAAGTCAGGGCTGGGAAGGGGCAGACAGGGATGGAAAAGGGCAAGGATAGGGACAGGCAGGGCTGGGAAGGGGCAAGAAGGGCAGGGAAGGGGCAGACAAGGATGGGAAGGGACAGGCAGGGCTGGGAAGGGGCAGAGAAGGGATAAGCAGGGATGGAAAAGGACAGGCAGGGACAGAGAGGGGCAGACTGGGCTGGGAAGGGGCAAGAGGGGCAGACTGGGCTGGGGAGGGGCAGACAGGGTTGGGAAGGGACAGGCGAGGATGGGAAGGGGCAGGGATAGGGACAGGTAGGGATGGAAAGGGGCAGACTGGGCTGGGGAGGGGCTGACAAGGATGGGAAGGGACAGGCAGGACTGGGAAGGGGCAGGGATAGGGACAGGGATAGGGACAGGCAGGGCAGGGAAGGGGCAGACTGGGCTGGGAAGGGGCAGGGATAGGGACAGGCAGGGCTGGGATAGGGACAGGGACAGGGACAGGGATAGGGACAGGGACAGGGATAGGGACAGGCAGGGCTGGGATAGGGACAGGGACAGGGACAGGGATAGGGACAGGGATAGGGACAGGGACAGGGATAGGGACAGGCAGGGCTGGGATAGGGACAGGGACAGGGATAGAGACAGGGACAGGGACAGGGATAGGGACAGGGACAGGGACAGGGACAGGGACAGGGATAGGGACAGGCAGGGCAGGGATAGGGACAGGGACAGGGACAGGGACAGGGACAGGGATAGGGACAGGCAGGGCAGGGATAGGGACAGGGACAGGGACAGGGACAGGGACAGGGATAGGGACAGGCAGGGCAGGGATAGGGACAGGGACAGGGACAGGGACAGGGACAGGCAGTCACCGTTCAGCGCAACCTCCCTCCCCAGCCTCCCTCCCCTCCCTCCCTCCCCCTCCCCCTCTCCCCCTCCCCAGCCCCTTTCCCTCTCCCCACCCAACCCCCCCCCAAAGCCAAAGCAGCCTCAACCCCAGTCTCTCCCCTCTCCCTCTCCTCCCCCCCTCCAGTTCCTGTCCTACCACGACCACCACGTGAACTACGGGAGCGGGTCGGGGCTGCGGGACCGCGTGGCGTTCGTGCAGAGCGACCCGGGGCAGCACGACGCCTCCATCCGCCTGGCCGACCTGCGCGTGTCCGACACCGGCACCTACCAGTGCCGCGTGCGCAAGAACACCGTGGCCGTGCACGAGGTCATCGTCACCGTGCAGGGTGAGACCCCCGCCCGCCACCCCTCCCCCCCCCACCCAACACAACCCACACACCCCCCCCCCCCCCCCTCCATCCCCATCACCACAAAACTACCCCCCTTGGAGATCTAAACCCCCCCCCCATGTCAGCCTAAAACCCTCTGTGGAGACCCAAAAACACCCCCCCCATCACCCCAAAACTACCCCCCTGGAGACCCAACCCCCCCCCCCCTTGGAGATCCAAACCCCCCCATGTCACCCCAGAACCACCACCTGTGGAGTCCCGACCCCCCCCATCACCCCAAACCCCTCCTTGGAGCTCCAAACCCCTCCATGTCACCCCAAAACCACCCCCCCTGGAGATCTAAACCCCCCCCCATCACCCCAAAACACCCCCCCTTGGAGATCTAAACCCCCCCCATCACCCCAAAACACCCCCCCTGGAGATCCAAACCCCTCCATGTCACCCCAAACCCCCCCCCCCCTTGGAGCTCCAAAACCCCCCCATCACCCCAAAAACACCCCCCCTGGAGATCCAACCCCCCCCCTTGGAGCTCCAAACCCCCCCACGTCACCCCAAAACACCCCCCCTGGAGATCCAAACCCCCTCCTTGGAGCTCCAAACCCCCCCTATCACCCCAAAACCACCCCCTCTGGAGATCCAAACCCCCCCCCATCACCCCAAAACACCCCCCCCCTTGGAGATCTAAACCCCCCCATCACCCCAAAACACCCCCCCTGGAGATCCAAACACCCCCCCCCCTGTGGAGCTCCAAAACCCCCCCATGTCACCCCAAAACACCCCCCCTGGAGATCCAACCCCCCCCATCACCCCAAAACACCCCCCCTGGAGATCCAACCCCCCCCCTTGGAGCTCCAGAACCCCCCCATCACCCCAAAACCACCCCTCCTGGAGAACCAAACCCCCCCCATCACCCCAAAACCACCCCCCCTGGAGATCCAAACCCCCCCCCATCACCCCAAAACTACCCCCTCTGGAGATCTAAACCCCCCCCATCACCCCAAAACTACCCCCCCTGGAGATCCAAACCCCCCCATCACCCCAAAACACCCCCCCTGGAGATCCAACCCCCCTCCCTTGGAGATCCAAACCCCTCCATGTCACCCCAAACCCCCCCCCCTTGGAGCTCCAAACCCCCCCCATCACCCCAAAACCACCCCCCTGGAGATCCAAACCCCCCCCATCACCCCAAAACCACCCCCCCTGGAGATCCAAACCCCTCCATGTCACCCCAAACCCCCCCCCCCTTGGAGCTCCAAAACCCCCCCATCACCCCAAAAACACCCCCCCTGGAGATCCAACCACCCCCATCACCCCAAAACCACCCCCCCTGGAGATCCAACCCCCCCCCCTTGGAGCTCCAAACCCCCCCACGTCACCCCAAAACTACCCCCCCTGGAGATCCAAACCCCCCCCATCACCTCAAAACCACCCCCCCTGGAGATCCAAACCCCCCCCCCATCACCCCAAAACATCCCCTCTGGAGATCCAAACCCCCCCCATCACCCCAAAACACCCCCCCCGGAGATCCAAACCACCCCCTTGGAGCTCCAAACCCCCCCATGTCACCCCAAAACCCCACTGTGGAGACCCAAAACACCCCCCTCCATCACCCCAAAACCACCTCCTGGAGCTCCAAACCCCCCCCCATGTCACCCCAAAACCCCACTGTAGAGACCCAAAACCACCCCCATCACCCCAACACCCCCCCCCGTGAAGAGCCAACCCACCCCCCCATCACCCCAACCCCCCCCCCCTTGGAGCTCCAACCACCCCCATGTCACCCCAAAACCCCCTGTGGAGCCCCAAATCCTCCCATGTAGCCCCAAAACCCCCCTGTGTACCTCCAACCCCCCCCCCCCCATAGCCCTAACCCCCCCTCACCCCGTGTCACCCCAAAACTCCCACGTCCCCATCCACCACACCCCCCCCCCCCTTTTTTGGGGCATCCCTCTGGCAGTGCCCGTGCTGATGGGGTTCCCTCTCCCCACAGAGAAACCAGTGACCCCCCAGTGCTGGACCGAGGGGGAGCTGGTGGAGGGGAGCAGCGTCCTGCTGCGCTGCTACAGCCGGGGGGGCACCTCCCCCCTCGCCTACCAGTGGGCCAAGCTGGCTGATGGCTACGGCGGGGGGCGCCTGCGCTCGGGCACCATCCAGGGTGAGTGCAGGGGGAAGGGGATGCTGGGGGGAGGGGATGCTCAGGGTGGGGGGAAAGGGGATGCTGGGGTGAGGGGATGCTCAGGGTGGGGGGGAAAGGGGATGCTAGGGTGCAGGGGGGAAGGGATACTGGGGTGAGGGGATGCTCAGGGTGGGGGGGAAGGGGATGCTGGGGTGAGGGGATGCTCAGGGTGGGGGGAAAGGGGATGCTGGAGTGCAGGGGAAAGGGGGTACTGGGGTGAGGGGATGCTCAGGGTGGGAGGAAAGGGGATACTGGGGTGCAGGGGATGCTCAGGGTGGGGGGGAAAGGGGATACTGGGGTGCAGGGGATGGTCAGGGTGGGGGGAAAGGGGATGCTGGGGTGAGGGGATGCTCAGGGTGGGGGGGAAAGGGGATGCTGGGGTGCAGGGGATGCTCAGGGTGGAGGGCAAGGGGATGCTGGGGTGCAGGGGATGCTCAGGGTGGAGGGCAAGGGGATGCTGGGGTGAGGGGATGCTCAGAGTGGGGGGAAGGGGATGCTGGGGTGCAGGGGATGGTCAGGGTGGGGGGAAAGGGGATACTGGGGTGCAGGGGGGAAGGGATACTGGGGTGAGGGGATGCTCAGGGTCAGAGGGAAGGGGATACTGGGGTACAGGGTAAGGGGATATTAGGGTGCAGGAGATGCTCAAGGTGCAGGGTAAGGTCATACAGGGGTGCAGGAGATGCTCAGGGTGGGGGTAAGGGGACCCCAGGGGGTGCAGGAGATGCTCAGGGTGGGGGTAAGGGGATCCCAGGGGGTGCAGGGGATGCTCAGGGTGGGGGGTAAGGGGATCCCAGGGGGTGCAGGAGATGCTCAGGGTGGGGGTAAGGGGACCCCAGGGGGTGCAGGAGATGCTCAGGGTGGGGGTAAGGGGATCCCAGGGGGTGCAGGGGATGCTCAGGGTGGGGGTGAGGGGACCCCAGGGGGTGCAGGAGATGCTCAGGGTGGGGGTGAGGGGACCCCAGGGGGTGCAGGGGATGCTCAGGGTGGGGGTGAGGGGACCCCGGGGGGTGCAGGGGATGCTCAGGGTGGGGGTGAGGGGATCCCAAGGGGTGCAGAGATGCTCAGGGTGGGGGTAAGGGGACCCCAGGGGGTGCAGGGGATGCTCAGGGTGGGGGTGAGGGGACCCCAGGGGGTGCAGGGGATGCTCAGGGTGGGGGTAAGGGGATCCCAAGGGGTGCAGGGGATGCTCAGGGTGGGGGGTGAGGGGACCCCAGGGGGTGCAGGGGATGCTCAGGGTGGGGGTAAGGGGATCCCAAGGGGTGCAGGGGATGCTCAGGGTGCAGGGTAAGGTCATACAGGGATGCAGGGGATGCTCAGGGTGGGGGTGAGGGGACCCCGGGGGGTGCAGGGGATGCTCAGGGTGGGGGTGAGGGGACCCCAGGGGGTGCAGGGGATGCTCAGGGTGGGGGTAAGGGGACCCCGGGGGGTGCAGGGGATGCTCAGGGTGCAGGGTAAGGTCATACAGGGATGCAGGGGATGCTCAGGGTGGGGGTAAGGGACCCCGGGGGGTGCAGGGGATGCTCAGGGTGGGTGCCCGTGCTGTGTCTGTTTATCCCTGTCCTTCCACATTCCCCGAGCACCCGTGTGGGAGGCTGTGGGTGCCAGGAGGGGTACAGGGTCTGACGGGGCCACCTCTCCCCCCCCCTCCTCTCCCATCCCCACCCCAGGACGTGCTCCTGGCGACCTGCTGATCCGCAGCCTGTCCGAGGTGCACGCGGGGCGTGTACCAGTGCCGCGTCACCAACCGCGTGGGCTACTCCGTGTGCCAGCTCAACCTCAGCCCCTCGCCAAGTAAGTGCCAGCACGGGGGGTGACAGCGCCAGCCAGGGGCTGCCAGGGGCTGGCTCTGTCCCTCAGGCTGCCGCCGGGGACGTGGGTGACCAGTGGGCTGCCGGCAGGGAGGCCGGAGGTGACGGGCTGTGGTCCTGCGGCAGGAGGACGGCAGGCGGGCATCATCGTGGGCTCCATCCTGGGCTCCCTCCTGCTCCTCAGCCTCCTGGGGCTGCTCATCTGGGCGCTGATCGGCCGCTACCGCCAGAAGGAGTGCCAGCGAGCCTGCAGCGACTGCAGGTGAGGGCTGAGGGGGGTGAGGGGGGCACCGGGGGGGGCGCGGGGGGTACAGGGCGTGCAGGGTGACAGGCACTGCTGGCTGCTGCTGGTCAATACTGGGCACTACTGGGCATTACTGGGCATACAGTGGGGTGCTACTGGGTGCAGGTGGCAATCGTGGGTCTCCCCATCCCCATCCCCATCCCCATCCCATCCTACCCCATCCCCATCCCCATCCCCATCCCCATCCCCATCCTCATCCCATCCCCATCCCCATCCCCACCACAGGTACCAGCAGTGATGGGGACAGATGGGCACAGTGGGTGCTGCTGGGCACCACTGGTGGGTGCTGTTGGGTGGGCACCAGGGGGGCTTGTGGAGCAACATCAGGCACCGTTTGGCACTGGCAGGACCCAGCAGGATGCTGTTCGGTCCCCCCTGTGGGTACCATGGGGCATCCTGGGTACCACAGGGCATCTCTGGGTACCACTGAGCATCCCCGAGTACCATGGGGCATCCCTGGGTACCACAGGGGATCTCTGGGTACCATGGGGCATCTCTGGGTACCACGGGGCATCCCTGGCTACCACAGGGCATCCCTGGGTACCACTGAGCATCCCTGGGTACCACAGGGCATCCCTGGCTACCACGGGGCATCTCTGGGTACCACAGGGCATCACCAGGATGCGCCGGGTGACGCTGAGCCCCACGGAACACTGATGGGTGCCTCTTTTCCCCCTTCTCCCTCCCCCCCAGGAGCAGCACGGGTGGCACCATGACCCGCGCCTGCAACGTCTGCGCCCACCACAGCTACTCGCCCCACGGCATCAGCTACATGCAGTGCCAGCACGGCGACGGCGACGAGCGGGCGGCCGCCCTCATGTGCAACGAGGGCATCCGGCACCAAGTCGCCTGCCCGGCCCTCTAAACACCCCCACACACCCCCCCCCCCCCCCCCCAAAAAAAACCACAGCCCTTCCCCCCCCCCCCGCCCCCCCGATTCGGCTCTACGAGATGGGGGGGGAAAACCCCAACCAGGAGCCCGGAGCCGGCGGCATCACCGGGATCCAGCGCTGGGATTTGTTGGGCTGTAAATTGAAGTCAGGAATTCCCCTCCCTCCTCCTCCTCTTCCTCCTCCTCCTCTTCCTTCACCGCCCCCCCCCCCTTAAAACAGCCCCCGCTCCCCTCATTGGGGTTCATCAGTCTGATTTGTCCTTTTGTTTTTGTTTATTTTTGGCCCCTTGTTTTTGTATTTTGCCCCCAAACACCCCCCACCCCCACCCCCCAAACACCCCCCCCAACACACCCCCCCCCCCCAGCCACAGCCCAGCCCCTGGGGTGGCCCCCAGCCCCACATCCCAATATTTATTTCCCTCTGGCCCCATCCCCTCAGCATCGAGCCGGGGATGTGGCAGCCCTGAATCGCCCCGAATCACCCCCAAAACCGGTTGCCCAGTCAACCTTCAGCCTCCAGTCCGGTGCTACCGGCATCGGCGTCGGCAACTGGGAGGGACTGGAGAGGAGCTGCCACGGGCTCTGGGATTGGTAGTTCGGGAGCAAGGGAAAAGCCCACTGAGGACACGGAAAAGTAATAAACTAAAGTGAATCCGGAGCTGCCCGGCCACGTCCTGCCTCTCCCTGGGGTGCAGGGGGCGGGGGGGGTCCAGGGGGGCGGCGGCACCGAATCAGCGGCGTGGGGATGGGATGGGGCTGGGAATGAGACGCACCCGGCTCGGCGTGACTGGGGCACCGACGCTGAGGCACCCATGGGTGACCCACGCCGAGGCGGGTTGGGACGTGTTGGGGAGACGTTGCCTCAGGGATGGGATGGGATGGGGTTGGGGATGGGGATGGGGATGGGGATGGGATGGGGATGGGGATGGGGATGGGATGTGGATGGGGATGGGATGGGGATGGGATGGGGGATGGGGGATGGGGATGGGGATTGGGATGGGGATGGGGATGGGATGGGGATGGGGATGGGGATGGGGATGGGGATGGGGATGGGATGGGGATGGGGATGGGGTAGGATGGGATGGGGATGGGATGGGGATGGGGATGGGGATGGGGATGGGATGGGGATGGGGATGGGGATGGGGATGGGATGAGGATGGGATGGGGATGGGGATGGGATGGGGATGGGGATGGGATGGGGATGGGGATGGGGATGGGGATGGGATGGGATGGGATGGGGATGGGGATGGGGATGGGGATGGGATGGGGATGGGGATGGGGATGGGGATGGGGATGGGGATGGGATGGGGGATGGGGATGGGGTAGGATGGGATGGGGATGGATGGGGATGGGGATGGGGATGGGGATGGGATGGGGATGGGGATGGGGATGGGGATGGGGATGGGGCTGGGATGGGGATGGGGGATGGGACGGGACCACGGGGCCGTGGGGAGCCCCCTCAGGCTGAGCCCCGGGTCCAGCCCTGCCGGTGCCGCCCCTCCCATCACCCCGGGATGGGGGTCCCGGGGGCGGGGCTACCCCAGCTGCGCCCCCCGGCCTCGCCCGTGGCCCCTGACCTGGGCCTGACCCCAGCCCCCCCCCCTCCACCCCCCCCTGCCGCGCCCGGCTGGCGTGACGTCACTGTCCCGGCAGCGCCACGTCACGGCCGGCAGGGGGCGCGCAGGGCGCGAGGCCACGCGGGCCGGTTGCCAGGGAGACGGCGCGCGCAGCTGATGGCCGGTCCCGGCGCGCGGCAGGTGGGGGCGCGGGGGGCGCCGGGCCCGGGACCCCCCGAGAACCCCCCCAGCCCCGAACCGGGACCCCCGTGGGACCCCCCCAGCCCTGAACCGGGACCCCCCCCAGCCCCGAACCGGGGACCCCCTGGGAGCCCCCATCCCTGGACCGGGACCCCCCCAGCCCCGAACCGGGACCCCCTGGGACCACCCATCCCTGGACCGGGACGCCCCGGGAAACCCCCAGCCCCCAACCGAGACCCCCCGGGACCCCCAGCCCCGAACCGGGACCCCCCAGCCCTGTCCCAAACCCTCCGGGAACCCCCCAGCCCTGGATCGGGCCCCCCCAGGAACCCCCGAACCCCAACTTGTCCAGCCACAGCCCCCCTAGACCCCCCCCCCCCCTCCCCAGCCCTGGCCCGACCCCCTTATGACCTCCCAGGACCCCCCCCCCAGCCCTGTCCCAGACCCCTCTGGGATCCCCCCATCCCCAACCTAAAGCCCCAACCCCCCCTGGGACCCCCCTCAGCCCCAGCCCAAACCCCTGAGACCCTTCAGAACCCCTCCCCGCCCCCCATCTCCCGCCCCCCCCCAGCGCCCCCCGCTGCCCGTGGGCTCCACACCCCATCATCGCCGATGACCGGGGGCACCTGCTCCCCGCCGCGCCCCGCTCCCAGGTGAGCCGGACCCGGGGGGCACTGCCGGGGGGGTACCCACAGGGGGCAGCCCCCCCCCCTTTCCCCCCCTCCCACAGGCCGGTAGCGGGGCTCCCACCCACCCAGGCCGGGGCTCCCCTGCTGCCCCCCCCCCCCTTCTCCCCCCCCCCAGCCCGGGGATCCTCTACTGCCCCCCCCAGGCTGGGGCTCCCCTACTGCCCCCCCCCGCCCTCCTCCCCCCCCCCAGGCCGGGGCTCCCCTGTTGCCCCCCCCCCCCACCCCCCCCCCCGGGCGGTATCGGGGCTCCCCTGCTGCCCCCTTCCCCTCCCCCCCCACCAGTCTGGGCTCCCCTGCTGCCCCCCCCGGCCGGTATCGGGGCTCCCCTGCTGCCCCCCCCCCCCGCCGGTATCGGGGCTCCCCTGCTGTCCCCCCCCCCGGCCGGTATCGGGGCTCCCCTGCTCCCCCCCCCCCCGGCCGGTATCGGGGCTCCCCTGCTCCCCTCCCCCCCGGCCGGTATCGGGGCTCCCCTGCTCCCCCCCCCCCCCGGCCGGTATCGGGGCTCCCCTGCTCCCCCCCCCCCGGCCGGTATCGGGGCTCCCCTGCTCCCCTCCCCCCCGGCCGGTATCGGGGCTCTCCTGTTGCCCCCCCCACCCCCCCCCCCGGCCGATATCGGGGCTCCCCTGCTGCTCTCCCTCCCCCCCCCAGGCCGGTATCGGGGCTCCCCTGCTGCCCCCCCCGGCCGGTATCGGGGCTCCCCTGCTCCCCCCCCCCCGGCCGGTATCGGGGCTCCCCTGCTGTCCCCCCCCCCGGCCGGTATCGGGGCTCCCCTGCTCCCCCCCCCCCCGGCCGGTATCGGGGCTCCCCTGCTCCCCCCCCCCCGGCCGGTATCGGGGCTCCCCTGCTCCCCTCCCCCCCGGCCCGGTATCGGGGCTCCCCTGCTGCCCCCCCCCCCCAGGCCGGTATCGGGCTCCCCTGCTGCCCCCCCCCGGCCGGTATCGGGGCTCCCCTGCTGCCCCCCCCGGCCGGTATCGGGGCTCCCCTGCTGCCCCCCCCCCCGGCCGGTATCGGGCTCCCCTGCTCCCCCCCCCCCGGCCGGTATCGGGGCTCCCCTGCTCCCCCCCCCCCCGGCCGGTATCGGGGCTCCCCTGTTGCCCCCCCCCACGCCCCCCCCGGCCGGTATCGGGGCTCCCCTGCTGCCCCCCCCCGGCCGGTATCGGGGCTCCCCTGCTGTCCCCCCCCCCAGGCCGGTATCGGGGCTCCCCTGTTGCCCCCCCCACCCCCCCCCCCGGCCGGTATCGGGGCTCCCCTGCTGCCCCCCCTCTCCCCGCAGCTCCCCCCGTGGGGCAGTTTCGTGGGGACGTGGGAGCTGCCGCCGCGGCTGCCCCCGGCCCGGCTGGACCTGACATCGCGCTCGGCAGCGGCAGCCGCCCGGCTCCTGCGCTGGGTCCGGCCGCCCAACGCGCCCCCCCGCAGCGGCCTCCGCACCCGCATCACCGGGAAGGTACGTACCGCCCCCCCCCCCCAAACCCACCCTCCCCCCCCCCACTTCGGGGCACAGCTCCCCTCCCCCCCCTAGCGCACCCCCTCCCCCCCCTTCTCCAAAGCGCGGTGGGTGCAGGGCTGGGGTGTGGATATTGGGGAGGGGGGGGGGTGGCTCCATCTCCCCCTGCTCTTGGGATGGGGGGGGGGTCCCTTGGCGTCACCCCAAATCCAGGCCTGGCTGCCTGGGGACGCGGTGCCGGCAGGAGGAGCTCGTGAGCTGCAGCTCTCCTGGAGAAAGGCACCCCAGAAGGGGGGCTGCCCTGGAAAAGGGGGGCTCCTGGAGCCCCCAGCACCCCTCTCCCACCCCCTGCTTCTCCCCCTGAGCTCAGCACCCCCCTTTCCCACCCCCTGAGCCCAGCACCCCATTCCCACCCCCCCTTTCCCACCCAGAGCCCAGCACCCCCTCTCCCACCCCCTGAGCCCATCACCCCCCCTTTCCACCCCCTAAGCCCAGCACCCCATTTCCACCCCCTCCATCCCCTAAACCCAGCACCCCATTCCCACCCTCCCCTTTCCCACCCTAAGCCCAGCACCCCCTTTCCCACCCTGAGCCAGCACCCCCTCTCCCACCCCCCTAAGCCCAGCACCCCATTCCCACCCCCCCTTTCCCACCCCTGAGCCCAGCACCCCCTTTCCCACCCCCTGAGCCCACCCCCCCCTTTCCCACCCCCTGAGCCCAGCACCCCCTTTCCCACCCTGAGCCCAGCACCCCATTTCCACCCCCCCTTTCCCACCCCCCGAGCCCAGCACCCCCTTTCCCCCCCTGAGCCAGCACCCTCATTTCCACCCCCCTTTCCCACCCCCTGAGCCCAGCACCCCCTCTCCCACCCCCTGAGCCCAGCACCCCATTCCCACCCCCCCTTTCCCAGCCCCTGAGCCCAGCACCCCCTTTCCCACCCCCTGAGCCCAGCACCCCCTCTCCCACCCCCTGAGCCCAGCACCCCCATTCCCACCCCCCCTTTCCACCCCCTGAGCCCAGCACCCCCTTTCCCACCCCCCGAGCCCAGCACCCCATTCC
>JAKCOZ010001090.1:0-19989 GCA_022605955.1 Rallus limicola
TGACCCCCCAGGACCCCCATGTCCCCCCCAACCCCCCCCCCCAACCCCCTCTATGACCCCCCCATGTCCCCCCCCGGGGTGTGCCCCCCCCCCAAAATGCCCCCCCCCCCCCCCAAAAATGCCCCCCCCCCCAGCCCCTCACCCGCCTCGATGGAGCCCGACCATCGATCCACCATCTTCTGGATGACGATCTCAAAGAGCTCCCCGTCCCTCAGGGCCCTGGGGAGGGGGGGGGAAAGGGGGGTTCAGGGGGGTCCCCAAAATCTAGGGGGGGTCCCAAACCTGGGGGGGGACCCCAAAACCTCAGGGGGGACCCCTAAAATTTGAGGGGGGGGGGCTTAAAAACAAGGGGGATGGGTGAGGAGCCAAGGATGGAGCTTGGGGATCCTGGGGGTGGGGTGGGGAGTTTGGGGTGCTGGGGGGGGATTTTGGGGTGCTGGGGGGGGGGTTGGGGTGGGGGATGGATTTTGGGGGGTCGTGAGGAGGATTTGGGGGGGTCCCCAGCCCAATGACATCATTGATGACGTCATTAAGCTCAACCAAAGCTGGGGGGGGGGAGGACCCAAGGATGGAGCTTGAGGATCCTGGCGGGGGGGGGGAGGGTTTTGGGGTGCTAGGGGGGATTTTGGGGTGCTGGGTGGGGGGGTTGGGGTGGGGGATGGATTTTGGGGGGTCATGAGAAGGATTTGGGGGGGGTCCCCAGCCCAATGACATCATTGATGACGTCATTAAGCTCAACCAAAGCTGGGGGGGGGCGGTTGAGGACCCAAGGATGGAGCTTGGGGATCCGGGGGGGGGGGGGGGGTTTGGGGTGTTGGGGGGGGTTTTGGGGTGCTGGGTGGGGGTGCCAAGGTGGGGTTGGGGTTTTGGGGTGCCCCCCACCCACCTGACCCCATCCATGACGTCACTAGACCCAACCAAAGGTGGTTGGAGACCCAAGGATGGAGCTCGGGGACCCAAGGATGGAGCTCGGGGACCTCGGGGTGGGTTCCTGGGGAGCCGGGTGGGTTTTTTGGGGGTGCCGGGTGGGGGTGTCAAGGTGGGGTTGGGGTTTTGGGGTGCCCCCCCACCCAACTGACCCTATTGATGACGTCACTAGACCCAACCAAAGGTGGTTGGAGACCCAAGGACGGAGCTTGGGGACCTGGAGGAGCTTGGGGACCTCGGGGTGGGTTCCTGGGGTGCCGGGTGGGGGTTTGGGGTGCCGGGTGGGTTTTTGGGGTGCCAGGGGGGGTGTCAAGGTGGGGTTGGGGTTTTGGGGTGCCCCCCACCCAACTGACCCCATCAATGATGTCATTCAGCTCAACCAAAGGTGGTTGGAGACCCAAGGATGGAGCTTGGGGACCCAAGGACGGAGCTCAGGGACCTCGGGGTGGGTTCCTGGGGAGCCGGGTGGGGTTTTGGGGTGCTGGGTGGGGGTGTGGGGGTGGTCCCAGTGTTTTGGGGTGCCCCCCACCCAACTGACCCCATCCATGACGTCACTTAGACCCAACCAAAGGTGGTTGGAGACCCAAGGATGGAGCTCGGGGACCCAAGGATGGAGCTCGGGGACCTCGGGGTGGGTTCCTGGGGTGCCGGGTGGGGTTTTGGGGTGCGGGGTGGGGGTGTCAAGGTGGGGTTGTGGTTTTGGGGTGCCCCCCACCCACCGGTTGGAGATGACGATGGCGTCGTTGAACTCGGAGCGGCAGTTCTGGCGCAGCGCCGTGCGGCCCCCGTTGGTGATCAGGGCGTTGGAGCCGTGCAGCCGGTGGAAGCGCAGGTCACTCGGGGACCCCCCCCCCCCCAAAACTGGGGACAAGGGGCTCTCGGGGGACCCCGGGGTGTCACCTTCTGACACCTCCCCCCCACCCGAGGGGGTCACCTCTGAGAGGGGAAGGAGGGGGGGGAGAAGGGAAGGGGGGTGAGGGATGGGGTGGGGTGGGGGGGGGGGTTCTAAAGGGAAGGTGGTGGCCACCAAAGCCACCTCCAGGGTCAACAAAGCCACCCCTGGGGTCACCAGACCCACCCCAGATGTCCCCAAAGCCACCCCTGGGGTCACCAGACCCACCCCTGGGGTCCCCAAAGCCACACCTGGGGTCCCCAAAGCCACCCCTGGGGTCCCCAAAGCCACCCCAGATGTCCCCAAACCCACCCCTGGGGTCCCCAAACCCACCCCAGATGTCCCCAAAGCCACCCCTGGGGTCCCCAAACCCACCCCTGGGGTCCCCAAACCCACCCCAGATGTCCCCAAAGCCACCCCTGGGGTCCCCAAACCCACCCCAGATGTCCCCAAACCCACCCCTGATGTCCCCAAACCCACCCCTGGGGTCCCCAAAGCCACCCCAGATGTCCCCAAGGACCTTCAAACCCACCCCTGATGTCCCCAAACCCACCCCTGGTGCCCCCAAGGTCCCTCAAACCCTACCCTGATGTCCCCAAAGCCACCCCAGATGTCCCCAAACCCACCCCAGATGTCCCCAGACCCACCCAATGCCCTCCAAACCCACCCCTGATGTCCCCAAACCCACCCCTGGGGTCCCCAAACCCAACCCTGGTGCCCCCAAGGTCCCTCAAACCCACCCCAGATGTCCCCAGACCCAACCCTGATGTCCCCAAACCCAACCCTGATGTCCCAAAGGTCCCTCAAACCCACCCCAGATGGCCCCAAACCCACCCCAGATGGCCCCAAACCCACCCCCTTGATGCCCCCAAGGTCCCCCCCCACCTCTCTGTCCCCCCCTTCCCCCCCCTCCCCCCTCACCCCCATCCTCCACGATGGTGGCCTGGGCAGCCTGGCCGTAGAGATCCACCACGGCGTAGACGTTGGGGGGCACGTTCCAGGCGGCCGGACCCTGCGCCGCCCCGTTGACGAAGAAGTGGAGGGTCCCATCGTCCCTACGGACCACCCCCACCGTGTCCCCAGCCTGCAGAGGGACACCCCGTCACCCCTCAGGGGACACCAGACACCCCAGTCCTCTCAGTCCCCCTTGGGGACCCAATGGTGACCCCAAGACCCCAACAAGACCTTGAGGGACCCTAAGGGGGTCTTGGGGACCCAAAGGTGACCCCAAGACCCCACCAAGACC
Organism: Rallus limicola; assembly: GCA_022605955.1. Taxonomy (NCBI): domain Eukaryota; kingdom Metazoa; phylum Chordata; class Aves; order Gruiformes; family Rallidae; genus Rallus; species Rallus limicola. Next base: position 3,066 of record JAKCOZ010001090.1, read on the forward strand.
TTGAGGGACCCTAAGGGGGTCTTGGGGACCCAAAGGTGACCCCAAGACCCCACCAAGACCTTGAGGGACCCTAAGGGGGTCTTGGGGACCCAACGGTGACCCCAAGACCCCACCAAGACCTTGAGGGACCCTAAGGGGGTCTTGGGGACCCAACGGTGACCCCAAGACCCCAACAAGAGCTTGGGGGACCCAACGGTGACCCCAAGACCCCAACAAGACCTTGAGGGAACCCAGTGGTGACCCCAAGACCTTGAGGGACACTTGGGGGTCTTGGGGGACCCAACGGTGACCCCAAGACCCCAACAAGACCTTGGGAGACCCAATGGTGACCCCAAGACCTTGAGGGACACTTGTGGGTCTTGGGGGACCCAACGGTGACCCCAAGACCCCACCAAGAGCTTGAGGGGCCCACTGGTGACCCCAAGACCTTGAGGGACACTTGGGGGTCTTGGGAGACCCAACGGTGACCCCAAGACCCCACCAAGACCTTGAGGGACCCTAAGGGGGTCTTGGGGACCCAACGGTGACCCCAAGACCCCAACAAGAGCTTGAGGGACCCAGTGGTGACCCCAAGACCTTGAGGGACCCAACAAGAGCTTGAGGGACCCAATGGTGACCTCAAGAGCTTGAGGGACACTTGGGGGTCTTGGGGGACCCAAAGGTGACCTTGAGGGACCCTAAGGGGATCTTGGGGACCCAACGGTGACCCCAAGACCCCAACAAGAGCTTGGGGGACCCAGTGGTGACCCCAAGACCTTGAGGGACCCAACAAGAGCTTGAGGGACCCTAAGGGGGTCTTGGGGACCCAACGGTGACCCCAAGACCCCAACAAGAGCTTGAGGGAACCCAGTGGTGACCCCAAGAGCTTGAGGGACACTTGGGGGTCTTGGGGGACCCAACGGTGACCCCAAGACCCCACCAAGACCTTGGGAGACCCAATGGTGACCCCAAGACCCCACCAAGAGCTTGAGGGACCCACTGGTGACCCCAAGACCTTGAGGGACACTTGGGGGTCTTGGGAGACCCAACGGTGACCCCAAGACCCCAACAGGAGCTTGAGGGAACCCAGTGGTGACCCCAAGAGCTTGAGGGACACTTGGGGGACCCAAAGGTGACCCAAAGGGGGTCTTGGGGACCTCCCTACCCATGGGTGTCCCCAGTGGTGACCCCAAGATTTTGAGGGACCCCAACAAGACCTTGAGGGACCCAATGGTGACCCCAAGACCAACAAGAGCTTGAGGGACCCAAAGAGGGTCTTAGGGACCCAACGGTGACCCCAAAACCTTGAGGGACCCCAACAAGACCTTGAGGCACCCTAAGGGGGTCTTGGGGACCTCTCCACCCATGGGTGTCCCCAGTGGTGACCCCAAGACTTTGAGGGACCCCAACAAGACCTTGAGGGACCCAATGGTGACCCCAAGACCCCAACAAGAGCTTGAGGGACCCAAAGAGGGTCTTGGGGACCCAACGGTGACCCCAAGACCTCGAGGGACCCCAACAAGACCTTGAGGGACCCCAAGGGGGTCTTGTTGACCCCGAGAAGGTGTTGGGGGGTGGGGAGGGGTCCCCAACCTTGAGGCGGTCCAGGTTGTGGCCATACTCGTCCAGGACGGTGGTCCCGTTGTGCATCACCCCGTTGCCCGTCATCATCCAGGTGCCTGGGTGGGGGAGGGGGACAAGGGGGGGTCAGAGGGTGGGGATGGGGGTTTGGGGGGGACATGTTGGGGGGTGGGGAGCCCGTGGAGATGGTGGGGAGTCCATAGGAACCCCCTGGAGATGATGGGAACCCCCTGGAGATGATGGGAACCCCACGGGGACCCCATGGAGACCCCATAGGGACCTCATGGAGACCTCAAGGGGATGATGGGGACCCCATGGGGATGTTGGGGACCCCATAGGAACCCCAAGGAGACATTGGGGACCCCCATGGAGATGTTGGGGACCCCCATGGAGACCCCATGGAGATGCTGGGAACCCCATAGGAACCCCATGGAGATGCTGGGGACCCCATGGAGATGCTGAGGACCCCTCAGGAACCCCATGGAGATGCTGGGGACCCCATGGAGACCCCATGGAGATGCTGGGGACCCCACAGGAACCCCATGGAGATGTTGGGGACCCCATGGAGACCCCATGGAGATGCTGGGAACCCCATAGGAACCCCATGGAGATGCTGGGGACCCCATGGAGATGCTGAGGACCCCTCAGGAACCCCATGGAGATGCTGGGAACCCCAGAGGAACCCCATGGAGATGCTGGGGACCCCATGGAGACCCCATGGAGATGCTGGGAACCCCACAGGAACCCCATGGAGATGCTGAGGACCCTATTGGGACCCCATGGAGATGCTGAGGACCCCACAGGAACCCCATGGAGATGCTGGGGACCCCATGGAGACCCCATGGAGATGCTGAGGACCCCATGGAGACCCCATGGAGATGCTGGGAACCCCACAGGAACCCCATGGAGATGCTGGAGACCCCATGGAGACCCCATGGAGATGATGGGGACCCCATAGGGACCCCATGGAGATGCTGGGAACCCCTCAGGAACCCCATGGAGATGCTGGGGACCCCATGGAGACCCCATGGAGATGCTGGGGACCCCATGGAGATGCTGGGAACCCCTCAGGAACCCCATGGAGATGCTGGGGACCCCATAGGGTCCCCTTGGGGATGCTGGGGACCCCCGTGGGCGGGGCTGGGGACCCACCTGAGCGCAGGTTGGTCATGGTGGAGGGCAGCTGGAGGTGGGCGGGGCTGTGGGTGGTGACGCCGATCTCGATGGACCCCGCCCACTTGTCCACCATCTTGTCGATCCGGACCTGGAACAGCTCGTTGTCCCGCAGCGCCCGGGCGCTCAGCACCACCCCGTGGTTGAAGTCATCCGTGGCGCTGGGGACAGGGGGGGGACAGCGGCTCAGGGACGGGGACACCGGGACAACAGCTCCTTGGGGACACCAGGGATGGGGCCACCAGGTCAACTGGGCCACCAGGGATGGGGACACCAGGTCCTTGGGGGGACCAGGGATGGGGACAGGAGGACATTGGGGGGACCAGGGATTGGGACAGGAGGACACTGGGGACACCTGGGATGGGGACAGAAGGACAATAGGGACACCAGGTCCTTGGGGACACCAGGGATGAGGCCACCAGGTCAACTGGGACACCAGGGATGGGGACAGGAGGGCATTGGGGACACCAGGGATGGGGACACCAGGTCCTCAGCACCACCCCGTGGTTGAAGTCATCCGTGGCGCTGGGGACAGGGGGGGGGACAGCGGCTCAGGGACGGGGACACTGGGACAACAGCTCCTTGGGGGGACCAGGGATGGGGCCACCAGGTCAACTGGGACACCAGGGATGGGGACAGAAGGAGACTGGGGACACCAGGTCCTTGGGGACACCAGGGATGGGGACAGAAGGACACTGGGGACACTGGGGATGGGGCCACCAGGTCAACTGGGACACCAGGGATGGGGACAGGGGGACATTGGGGGGACCAGGGATGGGGACAGGAGGGCATTGGGGACACCAGGGATGGGGACACCAGGTCCTCAGCACCACCCCGTGGTTGAAGTCATCCCTGGCGCTGGGGACAGGGGGGGGGACAGCGGCTCAGGGACGGGGACACCGGGACAACAGCTCCTTGGGGGGACCAGGGATGGGGCCACCAGGTCAACTGGGACACCAGGGATGGGGCCACCAGGTCCTTGGGGGGACCAGGGATGGGGACAGGAGGACATTGGGGGGACCAGGTCCTTAGGGACACCAGGGATGGGGACAGAAGGACACTGGGGACACCAGGGATGGGGACAGGAGGACGTGGGGACACCACGGATGGGGACAGGATGACACTGGGGACACCAGGGATGGGGACACCAGGTCCTCAGCACCACCCCGTGGTTGAAGTCATCCGTGGCGCTGGGGACAGGGGGGGACAGCGGCTCAGGGACGGGGACACCGGGACAACAGCTCCTTGGGGGGACCAGGGATGGGGCCACCAGGTCAACTGGGACACCAGGGATGGGGACACCAGGTCAACTGGGACACCAGGGATGGGGACAGAAGGAGACTGGGGACACCAGGTCCTTGGGGACACCAGGGATGAGGCCACCAGATCAACTGGGACACCAGGGATGGGGCCACCAGGTCCTTGGGGACACTGGGGATGGGGCCACCAGGTCAACTGGGACACCAGGGATGGGGCCACCAGGTCCTTGGGGACACCAGGGATGGGGACAGGGGGACACTGGGGGGACCAGGGATGGGGACACCAGGTCCTTGGGGACACCAGGGATGGGGACACCAGGTCCTCAGCACCACCCCGTGGTTGAAGTCATCCGTGGCGCTGGGGACAGGGAGGGGACAGCGGCTCAGGGACGGGGACACCGGGACAACAGCTCCTTGGGGGGACCAGGGATGGGGCCACCAGGTCAACTGGGACACCAGGGATGGGGACAGAAGGAGACTGGGGACACCAGGTCCTTGGGGACACCAGGGATGGGGACAGAAGGACATTGGGGGGATCAGGGATGGGGTCACCAGGTCCTTGGGGACACCAGGGATGGGGCCACCAGGTCAACTGGGACACCAGGGATGGGGACACCAGGTCCTTGGGGACACCAGGGATGGGGCCACCAGGTCAACTGGGACACCAGGGATGGGGACACCAGGTCCTTGGGGGGACCAGGGATGGGGACAGGGGGACATTGGGGGGACCAGGGATGGGGACAGGAGGACATTGGGGACACCAGGGATGGGGACACCAGGTCCTCAGCACCACCCCGTGGTTGAAGTCATCCCTGGCGCTGGGGACAGGGGGGGGACAGCGGCTCAGGGACGGGGACACCGGGACAACAGCTCCTTGGGGGGACCAGGGATGGGGCCACCAGGTCAACTGGGACACCAGGGATGGGGACACCAGGTCCTTGGGGGGACCAGGGATGGGGACAGGAGGACATTGGGGGGACCAGGTCCTTAGGGACACCAGGGATGGGGACAGAAGGACACTGGGGACACCAGGGATGGGGACAGGAGGACGTGGGGACACCACGGATGGGGACAGGATGACACTGGGGACACCAGGGATGGGGACACCAGGTCCTCAGCACCACCCCGTGGTTGAAGTCATCCGTGGCGCTGGGGACAGGGGGGGACAGCGGCTCAGGGACGGGGACACCGGGACAACAGCTCCTTGGGGGGACCAGGGATGGGGCCACCAGGTCAACTGGGACACCAGGGATGGGGACACCAGGTCCTTGGGGACACTGGGGATGGGGCCACCAGGTCAACTGGGACACCAGGGATGGGGCCACCAGGTCCTTGGGGACACCAGGGATGGGGACAGGGGGACACTGGGGGGACCAGGGATGGGGACAGGAGGACATTGGGGACACCAGGGATGGGGACACCAGGTCCTCAGCACCACCCCGTGGTTGAAGTCATCCGTGGCGCTGGGGACAGGGGGGGACAGCGGCTCAGGGACGGGGACACCGGGACAACAGGGTGTCCCCAGGTGTCCCCAGGTGCCCCCAGAGTGTCCCCAGGGTGTCTCCAGGGTGTCCTCAAGGTGTCTCCACCCACCCCAAGCTGTCCCAAGCTGTCCCCAGGGTGCCCCCAGGGTGTCCCCAAGGTGTCCCCAGGGTGTCCCCAAGGTGTCCCAACATCTCAAGGTGTCCCCAAGGTGTCCCCAGGTGTCCCCAAGCTGTCCCAAGGTGTCCCTAGGGTGTCCCAATGTGTCCTCAAGGTGTCTCCACCCACCCCAGGGTGTCCCCAGGTGTCCCCAAGTGTCCCCAGGGTGACCTCAAGGTGTCTCCACCCACCCCAAGCTGTCCCAAGGTGTCCCCAAGCTGTCCCCAGGGTGTCCCCAAGGTGTCCCAAGCTGTCCCCAAGGTGTCCCTAGGGTGTCCCCAGGTGTCCCAAAGGTGTCTCCACCCATCCCAAGCTGTCCCAAGGTGTCCCCCAGGTGTCCCAAGGTGTCCCCAGGGTGTCCCCTGGTGTCCCCAGGGTGTCCCCAAGGTGCCCCAACATCTCAAGGTGTCCCCAGGTGTCCCAAAGGTGTCTCCACCCACCCCAAGGTGTCCCCAGGGTGTCCCCAGGTGTCCCCAGGTGTCTCCAGGGTGTCCCCAGGGTGTCTCCACCAACCCCAAGGTGTCCCCAGGGTGTCCCCAGGTGTCCCCAGGTGCCCCCAGGGTGTCCCCAGGGTGTCCCCAGGGTGTCCCCAAGATGTCCCCAGGGTGCCCCCAGGTGTCCCCAAGGTGTCCCCAGGGTGTCCCAATGTGTCCTCAAGATGTCTCCACCCACCCCAAGGTGTCCCAAGGTGTCCCCAAACTGTCCCCAAGGTGTCCCCAAGGTGTCCCCAGGGTGTCCCCAAGGTGTCCCCAAGGTGACCCCAAGGTGTCTCCAGGGTGTCCCCAAGGTGTCCCCGGTGTCCCCAGGTGTCCCCAGGTGTCCCCAAGGTGTCCCTAGGGTGCCCCCAGGTGTCCCAAGGTGTCCCCCAGGTGTCCCCAGGGTGTCCCCAAACTGTCCCCAAGGTGTCCCATCATCTCAAGGTGTCCCCAGGTGTCCCCAAGGTGTCTCTACCCACCCCAAGGTGTCCCCAGGTGTCCCCAGGTGTCCCAAGGTGTCCCCAGGGTGTCCCCAAACTGTCCCCAAGGTGTCCCAACATCTCAAGGTGTCCCCAGGTGTCCTCAAGGTGTCTCCACCCACCCCAAGGTGTCCCCAGGTGTCCCAAGGTGTCCCCAAGGTGTCCCAAAGGTGTCTCCACCCACCCCAAGGTGTCCCCAGGTGTCCCCAGGGTGTCCCCAGGGTGTCCTCAAGGTGTCTCCACCCCCCCCAAGCTGTCCCCCAGGTGTCCCCAAGGTGTCCCTAGGGTGCCCCCAGGTGTCCCAAGGTGTCCCCCAGGTGTCCCCAGGGTGTCCCCAAACTGTCCCCAAGGTGTCCCAACATCTCAAGGTGTCCCCAAGGTGTCCCAAAGGTGTCTCCACCCACCCCAAGGTGTCCCCAGGTGTCCCCAAGGTGTCTCCACCCACCCCAAGGTGTCCCCAGGTGTCCCAAGGTGTCCCCAAGGTGTCCCAAAGGTGTCTCCACCCACCCCAGGGTGTCCCCAGGTGTCCCCAGGGTGTCCCCAGGGTGTCCCCAGGGTGTCCCCAGGGCTGTCACTCACTGTGGCCTCAGCGCCGTCCTCCCCTCGTTGACCACGGCCGCCTTCTGCCCGCAGTTGGGGTGGAAGAGGAGACGCGGGGGGGACCCCGGGGGTGGCAGGGCTGGGGGAGGTGGCCCCGGGGTGGCCCCTGGAGGGGAGGCCAGGGGTCCCCTGCGTCCCCCTTCGGGTGACAGGGCCCTCAGGATGGCATTGTTGCGGCGCAGCCGGTCGCTGTGGTTGTGGTTGTGGACGATTGTCACCTTCACCGCCATCCCGTACAGGTCCACCACCCCATACACCACCAAGGGGGTCAGGGTGGTGGCCACCCCTGGAGAGGGGGGGGACAAACAAAGAGGGGAGGGGGGACATTAGTAGGGTGACAGGGTGGGGACAACCTCCATGGGGTCAATGATGGGGGGACAGAAAGGGGTGGGGGTGTCACCAAGACCCCCAAGTGTCCCTCAAGGTCTTGGTGGGGTCAGTGTTGGGTCCACAAGACCTTTTTGGGGTCCCTCAAGGTCTTGGTGGGGTCTTGGTGGGGTCACCATTGGGTCCCCAAGACCCCCTTGGGGTCCCTCAAGGTCTTGGGGTCACCACTGGGTCCCTCAAGGTCTTGGTGGGGTCACTGTTGGGTCCCCAAGACCCCCTTAGGGTCCCTCAAGGTCTTGGTGGGGTCTTGGGGGTCACCATTGGGTCCCCAAGACCCCCTTGGGGTCCTTCAAGGTCTTGGGGTCACCACTGGGTCCCTCAAGGTCTTGGTGGGGTCACCATTGGGTCCCCAAGACCCCCTTAGGGTCCCTCAAGGTCTTGGTGGGGTCTTGGTGGGGTCACCATTGGGTCCCCAAGACCCCCTTGGGGTCCTTCAAGGTCTTGGGGTCACCATTGGGTCCCTCAAGGTCTTGGTGGGGTCAGCATTGGGTCCCCAAGACCCCCTTGGGGTCCCTCAAGGTCTTGGTGGGGTCTTGGGGGGTCACCATTGGGTCCCCAAGACCCCCTTGGGGTCCCTCAAGGTCTTGGTGGGGTCTTGGGGGGTCACCATTGGGTCCCCAAGACCCCCTTGGGGTCCCTCAAGGTCTTGGGGTCACCATTGGGTCCCTCAAGGTCTCGATGGGGTCTTGGGGTCACCATTGGGTCCCCAAGACCCCCTTGGGGTCCCTCAAGGTCTTGGGGTCACCATTGGGTCCCTCAAGGTCTCGATGGGGTCTTGGGGTCACCATTGGGTCCCCAAGACCCCCTTGGGGGTCCCTCAAGGTCTTGGGGTCACCACTGGGTCCCTCAAGGTCTTGGTGGGGTCACTGTTGGGTCCCCAAGACCCCCTTGGGGTCCCTCAAGGTCTTGGTGGGGTCTTGGGGGTCACCATTGGGTCCCCAAGACCCCCTTGGGGTCCTTCAAGGTCTTGGTGGGGTCACCACTGGGTCCCTCAAGGTCTTGGTGGGGTCACCATTGGGTCCCTAAGACCCTCTTAGGGTCCCTCAAGGTCTCATTGGGGTCCCTCAAGGTCTTGTTAGGGTCCCTCAAGGTCTTGGTGGGGTCTTGGGGGGTCACCATTGGGTCCCCAAGACCCCCTTGGGATCCTTCAAGGTCTTGGTGGGGTCACCATTGGGTCCCCAAGACCCCCTTGGGGTCCCTCAAGGTCTCACTGGGGTCTCTCAAGGTCTTGGTGGGTTTTTGGGGGTTCACCATTGGGTCCCCAAGACGCTTTTGGGGTCCCTCAAGGTCTTGGGGTCACCATTGGGGTCACCCATGGGTGGGGACGTCCCCAAGACCCTCTTGGGGTCCCTCAAGGTGTCATTGGGGTCCCTCAAGTTCTTGTTAGGGTCCCTCAAGGTCTTGGTGGGGTCTTGGGGGGTCACTGTGGGGTCCCTAAGACCCCCTTGGGGTCCCTCAAGGTCTTGGGGTCACCACTGGGTCCCTCAAGGTCTCGGTGGGGTCTTGTGGGGTCACCATTGGGTCCCCAAAACCTTTTTGGGGTTCCTGAAGGTCTGGTTGGGTTCCCCACCCCCCATGGTTGGGCAGGTCCCTTAGGAAGGCCTCCTTCCCCCCCTTGATGACGTCACTGATGACGTCACTGATGACGTCACCTTGGTCCACGCCGTTGATGTAGAAGTGCAGAGCGTTGTTGGCCTTGCGGGTCAGCCCGATGTGGTCCCCTTCCTGGGGGGGGGGGGGGAGACATTTGGGGGGATCACAAGCAGCACCCCAATATTTAAGGGACCCCCCAACCCCCCACCCATATTTAGGGGACCCCCACCCACCCCCCAACAGGGGCTGGGAGAAGGGGGAGGGGGAGGGGTGCGGTTGGGACCCCCCAAAAATGGGGGAGGGGATCCCCTTCCTGGGGTGGGGGGAGACTTTTGGGGGGTCACAAGCAGCACCCCAATATTTAAGGGACCCCCCAACCCCCCACCCATATTTAGGGGACCCCCCCCACCCCCCAACAGGGGCTGGGAGAAGGGGGAGGGGGAGGGGTGCGGTTGGGACCCCCCAAAAATGGGGGAGGGGATCCCCTTCCTGGGGGGGGGGGGGGCGACTTTTGGGGGGTCACAAGCAGCACCCCAATATTTAAGGGACCCCCCAACCCTCCACCCATATTTAGGGGACCCCCACCAACCCCCCACCAGGGGTTGGGAGAAGGGGGAGGGGGAGGGGTGCGGTTGGGACCCCCCCAAAAATGGGGGAGGGGATTAGAGGGGTCCCATTCTTGGAGGGGGGGGAGACATTTGGGGGGGTCACAAGCAGCACCCCAATATTTAAGGGACCCCCCAACCCTCCACCCATATTTAGGGGACCCCCACCAACCCCCCACCAGGGGTTGGGAGAAGGGGGAGGGGGAGGGGTGCGGTTGGGACCCCCCCCAAAAATGGGGGAGGGGATTAGAGGGGTCCCATTCTTGGAGGGGGGGGAGACATTTGGGGGGGTCACAAGCAGCACCCCAATATTTAAGGGACCCCCCAACCCCCCACCCATATTTAGGGGACCCCCCCTCCACCCCCCACCAGGGGTTGGGAGAAGGGGGAGGGGGAGGGGTGCGGTTGGGATCCCCCCAAAAATGGGGGAGGGGATTAGAGGGGTCCCATTCTTGGAGAGGGGGAGACATTTGGGGGGGTCACAAGCAGCACCCCAATATTTAAGGGACTTCCCAACCCCCCACCCATATTTAGGGGACCCCCCCCCACCCCCCACCAGGGGTTGGGAGAAGGGGGAGGGGGAGGGGTGTGGTTGGGCCCCCCCTAAAAATGGGGGAGGGGATCCCCTTCCTGGGGTGGGGGGAGACTTTTGGGGGGTCACAAGCAGCACCCCAATATTTAAGGGACTCCCCAACCCCCCACCCATATTTAGGGGACTCCCCCCACCCCCCACCAGGGGTTGGGAGAAGGGGGAGGGGGAGGGGTGCGGTTGGGACCCCCCCAAAAATGGGGGAGGGGATCCCCTTCCTGGGGGGGGGGGGGGAGACATTTGGGGGGATCACAAGCAGCACCCCAATATTTAAGGGACTCCCCAACCCCCCACCCATATTTAGGGGACCCCCACCCACCCCCCACCAGGGGTTGGGAGAAGGGGGAGGGGGAGGGGGTGCGGTTGGGACCCCCCCCAAAAATGGGGGAGGGGATTAGAGGGGTCCCTTTCTTGGAGGGGGGGGAGACATTTGGGGGGGTCACAAGCAGCACCCCAATATTTAAGGGACCCCCCCAACCCCCCACCCATATTTAGGGGACCCCCCCCCACCCCCCACCAGGGGTTGGGAGAAGGGGGAGGGGGAGGGGTGTGGTTGGGCCCCCCCTAAAAATGGGGGAGGGGATCCCCTTTCTGGGGTGGGGGGAGACTTTTGGGGGGTCACAAGCAGCACCCCAATATTTAAGGGACTCCCCAACCCCCCACCCATATTTAGGGGACCCCCACCCACCCCCCACCAGGGGTTGGGAGAAGGGGGAGGGGGAGGGGTGCAGTTGGGACCCCCCCCAAAAATGGGGGAGGGGGTCCCATTCTTGGAGGGGGGGAGACATTTGGGGGGGTCACAAGCAGCACCCCAATATTTAAGGGACTCCCCCAACCCCCCCACCCATATTTAGGGGACCCCCCCTCCACCCCCCACCAGGGGTTGGGAGAAGGGGGAGGGGGAGGGGTGTGGTTGGGACCCCCCCAAAAATGGGGGAGGGGATTAGAGGGGTCCCATTCTTGGAGGGGGGGGAGACATTTGGGGGGGTCACAAGCAGCACCCCAATATTTAAGGGACTCCCCAACCCCCCACCCATATTTAGGGGACTCCCCCCCACCCCCCACCAGGGGATGGGGAGAAGGGGGAGGGGGAGGGGTGCGGTTGGGACCCCCCCCAAAAATGGGGGAGGGGGTCCCATTCTTGGAGGGGGGGAGACATTTGGGGGGGGTCACAAGCAGCACCCCAATATTTAAGGGACCTCCCCCAACCCCCCACCCATATTTAGGGGACCCCCCCCCACCCCCCCACCAGGGGTTGGGAGAAGGGGGAGGGAGAGAGGTGCGGTTGGGACCCCCCTCTGATTTGGGGGGGCACTGAGGGGGTTTGGGGGGGCACTGAGGGGGTTTGGGGGGGCAGAAGGGGGGGGGTCAGGGGGGTCCCCCATGATTTGGGGGGGCACTGAGGGGGTTTGTGTGGGGCATAGAGAGGGGGATTGGGGGGGCTCATGGTTTTTGGGGGGACACTGAGGGATATTGGGGGGACTCCCCCTTCTTTTAGGGGGGTATCAAGAGATTTGGGGGGGGGGGCTCCCCCCTAAATTTGGGGGCCCCCCCACTCATTTCAGTCAGACCCTGAGGATGGGGGGGGTGAGGGGGGGGGGGGTGAGAATTCCCCCCTAATTTTGAGGGGGGTCCTGAAGAGATTTGAGGCTCCAATTTGGGGGGATGGGAGAGGGAAGGGGGTGTTCTGATAGGGGGGGTAACAAGGGGGGGTCCCCCTAATTTTGGGGGTGCAGGGGGGGGGGGTTCACCTGTAGTTCATCCCAGGCTGAACTCGCAGTACTCCCGCCGGGTCCCCTTCCCATTGGTCAGGATCCCACAGCCGCTCATCATGATGGTCCCCTATTTTTGGGAGGGGGGCGGTACCCCAAAAGTAGAAAGGGGGGATCACAATTTGGGGGGGGTCCCCAAAATCTAGTGACCCCCCCTAAGCCCCTATTTTGGGGGGCTTTAAACCACCCCCCCCCCCCCCCAGCGGGTTCTATGGGGCCTCTAAGGAGGTTGGGGGAGTGTTTTGGGACCCTCCCTAAACATTGGGGGGGGGGGTGTTGAGGGGTACCCCAAAACAACAGGGGGTGGGTCCAATTTGGGGGGGTCCCCAAAATCTAGAACCCCCCCTAAGCCCTATTTTGGGGGGCTTAAACAGGCCCCCCCCCTCCCCAATTCAGTGAGTTCTATGGGAGCTCTATGGAGGTTGGGGGGAGGAGGGACTGTTTTGGGACCCCCCTAACTTTTTTGGGGAGGGTTCATGGGGGTACACCCAAAAGAAGAAGGAGGGTGTCATAATTTGGGGGGGGTCCCCAAAATCTAGAACCCCCCCCTAAGCCCTATTTTGGGGGGCTTAAACACCCCCCCCCCCCAGTGGGTTCTATGGGGCCTCTAAGGACGGTGGGGGGAGGAGGGGTGTTTTGGGGACCCCCCCTAACTTTTTTGAGCAGGGTTCAGGGGGGTACCCCCAAAAGAAGAAGGGGGCCTGTCAAAATTTGGGGGGATCCCCAAAAACTAGAACCCCCCCTAAGCCCTATTTTGGGGGGCTTAAACACACACACCCCCCCCAGTGGGTTCTATGGGGCCTCTATGGAGGTTGGGGGGAGGAGGGACTGTTTTGGGGACCCCCCCTAACTTTTTGAGCAGGGTTCAGGGGGGTACCCCAAAAGAAGAAGGGGGCTGTCAAAATTTGGGGGGGGTCCCCAAAACTAGAACCCCCCCCTAAGTCCTATTTTGGGGAGTTTAAACACCACCCCCCCCCAGCAGGTTCTATGGGGCCTCTAAGGAGGTTGGGGGGAGTGTTTTGGGACCCTCCCTAAACACTGGGGGGGGGCTTTGAGGGGTACCCCCAAAACAACAGGGGGTGGGTCCAATTTGGGGGGGGTCCCCAAAATCTAGTGACCCCCCTAAGCCCTATTTTGGGGGGCTTAAACACACACACCCCCCCCAGCGGGTTCTATGGGGCCTCTAAGGAGGTTGGGGAGTGTTTTGGGACCCTCCCTAAACATTGGGGGGGGCCTTTGAGGGGTACCCACAAAACAACAGGGGGTGGGGTCCAATTTGGGGGGGTCCCCAAAATCTAGAACCCCCCCTAAGCCCTATTTTGGGGGGCTTAAACAGGCCCCCCCCCCTCCCCAATTCAGTGGGTTCTATGGGAGCTCTAAGGAGGTTGGGGGGAGTGGGGGTGTTTTGGGACCCCCCCCTAACTTTTTTGAGCAGGGTTCAGGGGGGGTACCCCAAAAGAAGAAGGGGGCTGTTATAATTTGGGGGGGTCCCCAAAATCTAGAACCCCCCCTAAGCCCTATTTTGGGGAGTTTAAACACCCACCCCCCCCCAGTGGGTTCTATGGGGCCTCTATGAGGTAGGGGGGAGGAGGGGACTGTTTTGGGACCCTCCCTAACTTTTTTGGGGAGGGTTCAGGGGGGTACCCCAAAAGAAGAAGGGGGCTGTCATAATTTGGGGGGGGACCCCAAAATCTAGTGACCCCCCCCTAAGCCCTATTTTGGCGGGGCTTAAACACACCCCCCCCCCCAGTGGGTTCTATGGTTGCCTCTATGGAGTTTGGGGGGGGGGCGGGGGGTGTTGGGACCCCCCTAACTTTTTAGGGGGGGTGGTTTTTTTTAGGGTGGGGGGTACCCCCAGATTTTGGGGGGGGTCTCACCTGAGCGTAGGTTGGTCATGGTGGCGGGGTACTCCAGGCTGTTGGGGTTATGGGCTGTCACCCCAATTTCAATGGACCCCCGACCATTTGTCCACCAGTTTGTCAATACGAATCTGGGGGGGGGGGGTAAATTTGGGGGGGGGTTAAAGGTCAATGGACCCCCCCAAAATCTCCCCCCTCACCCTAAAATGTCGGGGGGATCCTGGGTAACCCCCTCAAGTCATGGGATGGCTCATCCAGACACTTGTAGTGAATTGGGAGCCCCCCCAAATCTACCCTCCCCCCATCCTGGGACACACACTCACCCCCCCCCCCCCCCCAAATCCAGCCCCCCAGGGGACACCCCCCACCCCCCAGGATCCCCCAAAAAGCACCTGGGACCCCTCCCCAGACACCCTCAGGATTCCCCTCCTGGACACCCCCAGGACCCCCACAGTGGCCCCCAAAAGCTTCCAGCACCCCTAAAGACCCCCCAGGCTTCCCCCACAATAACCCCCCTCAGGACCCCTCAAAACCCCCCCCAAGACCCCCCAAAGACCCCCCAGGACCCCTCAGAACCCCCCCAACCCCCCCCTTCATGACCCCAAGGGACCCCCCAAGACCCCACAGGTCCCCACAGCCCCTCCCTAGCCCCTCCCAGGATCCCCTAGGACCCCCAGGACCCCCACATAGGTCCCCCTCAGGCCCCTCCCAGGGACCCCCTAGGACCCCCAGGACCCACCATAGGTCCCCCTCAGCCCCCTCCCAGGACCCCCATAGGACCCCCAGGAACCCCCTTAGGAACCCCCAGGACCCCCCTTAGGACCCCCAGGACCCCCCCTAGGTCCCCCTCAGCCCCTCCCAGGACCCCCTTAGGACCCCCACAGGAGCCCCTAGGACCCCCAGGACCCTCCATAAATCCCCCCCCTCAGACCCCTCCCAGGACCCCATAGGACCCCCAAGAACCCCCTTAGGACCCCCAGGACGCCCCTAGGTCCCCCTCAGCCCCTCCCAGGACCCCTTAGGACCCCCACAGGAGCCCCTAGGACCCCCAGGACCCTCCATAAATCCCCCATCAGCCCCTCCCAGGACCCCATAGGACCCCCAGGAACCCCCCTAGGACCCCCAGGACCCCCCTTAGGACCCCCAGGACCCCCCCTAGGTCCCCCCTCAGCCCCTCCCAGGGACCCCTTAGGACCCCCACAGGAGCCCTAGGACCCCAGGGACCCTCCATAAATCCCCCCCTCAGCCCCTCCCAGGACCCCATAGGACCCCCAGGAACCCCCCTAGGACCCCAGGACCCCCTTAGGTCCCCCTCAGCCCCTCCCAGGACCCCATAGGACCCCCAGGAACCCCCCTTAGGACCCCCAGGACCCCCCTTAGGACCCCCAGGACTCCCCCTAGGTCCCCCTCAGACCCCCCCAGGACCCCCTAGGACCCCCAGGACCCCCCCTTAGGACCCCCAGGGACCCCCCCTAGGTCCCCCCTCAGCCCCTCCCAGGACCCCTTAGGACCCCCACAGGAGCCCCTAGGACCCCCAGGACCCCCATAAATCCCCCCTCAGCCCCTCCAGGACCCCATAGGACCCCCAGGAACCCCCCTAGGACCCTCAGGACCCCCATAGGTCCCCCCTCAGCCCCTCCCAGGACCCCATAGGACCCCCAGGAACCCCCTTAGGACCCCCAGGACCCCCCTTAGGACCCCAGGACCCCCCCCTAGGTCCCCCTCAGCCCCTCCCAGGACCCCATAGGACCCCCAGGAACCCCCTTAGGACCCCCAGGACCCCCCCTTAGGACCCCCAGGACTCCCCCTAGGTCCCCCTCAGACCCCCCCAGGACCCCCTAGGACCCCCAGGACCCCCCTTAGGACCCCCAGGACCCCCCCCTAGGTCCCCCCTCAGCCCCTCCCAGGACCCCTTAGGACCCCCACAGGAGCCCCTAGGACCCCCAGGACCACCCATAAATCCCCCCTCAGCCCCCTCCCAGGACCCCATAGGACCCCCAGGAACCCCCCTAGGACCCTCAGGACCCCCATAGGTCCCCCTCAGCCCCTCCCAGGACCCCATAGGACCCCCAGGAACCCCCTTAGGACCCCCAGGACCCCCCTTAGGACCCCCAGGACCCCCCCTAGGTCCCCTCAAGCCCCTCCCAGGACCCCTTAGGACCCCCACAGGAGCCCCTAGGACCCCCAGGACCCTCCATAAATCCCCCCTCAGCCCCTCCCAGGACCCCATAGGACCCCCAGGAACCCCCCTAGGACCCCCAGGACCCCCATAGGTCTCCCTCAGCCCCTCCCAGGACCCCTTAGGACCCCCACAGGAGCCCCTAGGACCCCCAGGACCACCCATAAATCCCCCATCAGCCCCTCTCCCAGGACCCCATAGGACCCCCAGGACCCCCTTAGGACCCCCAGGACCCCCCTTAGGACCCCCAGGACCCCCCCTAGGTCCCCTCAGACCCCCCCCAGGACCCCCTAGGACCCCCAGGAACCCCCTTAGGACCCCCAGGACCACCCATAAATCCCCCCCTCAGCCCCTCCCGGGACCCCCATAGGACCCATCAGGACCCCTCATGACACCCTTAAGACCCCCCTCGGACCCCCAGGACCCCCCATAGGTCCCTCACAGCCCCCTCCCAGGACCCCATAGGACCCCCAGGACCCCCACAGAGGTCCCCCTCAGCCCACCCCTCTAGGACCCCCAGGACCCCACATAGGTCCCCCTCAGCCCCCTCTAGGACCCCCAGGACCCCCCATAAGTCCCCCCTCAGCCTTTCCCAGACCCTATAAGACCCCCTAAGACCCCTCTAGGACCCTTCAGCCCCTCTCAGGACCCCTCTAGGACCCCCAGGAACCCCATAAGTCCCCCTCAGCCCCTCCCAGGACCCCATAGGACCCCCCTAGGACCCCCACAGGAGCCCCTAGGACCCCAGGACC
>JAKCOZ010001091.1:0-19883 GCA_022605955.1 Rallus limicola
TGGGGGGGGACTGGGGCTTTTATGGGGAGGAGGGGAACCCCTATTTTGGGGAGGGGGGGGATAGATGAGGACACCCCCCCCCATGTCAGGATCCAGGGGTGGGGGGCACCCCTAAAAATTTGGGGGACTGGGGGGGGGGGATCCCCAGTTTGGGGGGGGGGTTCATATGGGGACCCCTGCATGGCGGGGGGGCACCCCTTAAACTTGGGTGGGGCTAAGGTCCTTAGGGGGAGGGGGGACCCCCAGTTTTGGGGGGGGGCTTGAATTGGTGTGGGGACCCCCACCCATGGCAGGATGGGGGGTGGGGAGGGGCCACCCCCCAAATTTGAGGGGCTGGGTCCTTGGGGGGAGGGGGGCACCCCAAATCTAGGGTGGGGGGAGCTGGGTAGATGGGGACTCCCCCCTCATGCCAGGATCATGGGGGTGGGGAGACCCCCCCCTCAATTTTGGGGGGCTGGGGTAGGTGTCCCCCCCTCCCCCTCATCTCCCCCCCCCCCCCCCCCGATTCTGGGGTGCTGGGCCCCCCCATAGTGGGGGGGAGGAGGGGGGGTTTGGGGGGGGGCACAGTGGGACCCCTCCCCAATCTTGGGGTCCCATATGGGGGGAGGGGGGTGAAATTTTGGGGGGGGGGGGGCTGCGACTTGGGGTCACCCTGGGGGGAAGGGGGGGGGGGTGTCTGGTGTGAGCACACGTGTGTCAGCACCCACACGTGTGTTGGGCATGGGGGGGGGGCACATTTTGGGGGGGCACATGTGGGGGGGGGGCAGTGTGTGCACACGTGTGAGATCACGTGCACACACGTGTGAGCTCACACACATGTACATGCACAGGCACACACATGTGAGCTCACACGTGTCAGTGCACACACATGTGAGCTCACACGTGTCAGTGCACACACATGTGAGCTCACACACACGGTGCACACACGTGTGAGCTCACACACGTCAGTGCACACACACACACGTGAGCTCACATACATGTACAGATACACACTTGTGAGCTCACACACACAGTGCACACACGTGTGAGCTCACACACATGCACATTCACATGTGTGTGAGCTCACACACGTGCAATCACACACATGTGAGCTCACACACATGCACATGCACACACATGTGAGCTCACACACGTGCAATCACACACATGTGAGCTCACACACATGCACATGCACACACATGTGAGCTCACACACGTGTCAGTGCACACACATGTGAGCTCACACACATGTCAGTGCACACACATGTGAGCTCACACACATGTCAGTGCACACACATGTGAGCTCACACACATGTCAGTGCACACACATGGGAGCTCACACACGTGTCAGTGCACACACATGTGAGCTCACACACATGTCAGTGCACACACATGGGAGCTCACACACGTGTCAGTGCACACACATGGGAGCTCACACACGTGTCAGTGCACACACATGGGAGCTCACACACGTGTCAGTGCACACACATGTGAGCTCACACACGTGTCAGTGCACACACATGGGAGCTCACACACGTGTCAGTGCACACACATGTGAGCTCACACACGTGTCAGTGCACACACATGTGAGCTCACACACGTGTCAGTGCACACACATGTGAGCTCACACACGTGTCAGTGCACACACATGGGAGCTCACACACATGTCAGTGCACACACATGTGAGCTCACACACGTGTCAGTGCACACACATGGGAGCTCACACACATGTACAGATACACATGTGAGCTCACAGGTCAGTGCACACACGTGTGAGCTCACACACATGCACATTCACATGTGTGTGAGCTCACACACGTGCAATCACACACATGTGAGCTCACACACATGTCAGTGCACACACATGTGAGCTCACACACGTGTCAGTGCACACACATGGGAGCTCAAACACACGGTGCACACACGTGTGAGCTCACACACATCAGTGCACACACACACACGTGAGCTCACACACATGTACAGATACACATGTGAGCTCACAGGTCAGTGCACACACGTGTGAGCTCACACACATGCACATTCACGTGTGTGAGCTCACACACGTGCAATCACACACATGTGAGCTCACACACGTGTCAGTGCACACACATGTGAGCTCACACACGTGTCAGTGCACACACATGTGAGCTCACACACGTGTCAGTGCACACACATGGGAGCTCACACACGTGTCAGTGCACACACATGTGAGCTCACACACGTGTCAGTGCACACACATGTGAGCTCACACACGTGTCAGTGCACACACATGGGAGCTCACACACGTGTCAGTGCACACACATGTGAGCTCACATACGTGCAATCACACACACGTATGAGCTCACATGCACAGACACACATGTGAGCTCATACACATGTGCATTCACACACGTGTGAGCTCACACACAGTGCACACACGTGTGAGCTCTCACACATGCAATCACAATTGGGAGCTCACATGTCCACACGCAAGCTCACATGTCCATACATGTACACACGTGTGAGCTCACACACATGTACAATCACACACATGTGAGCTCACACACATGTACAATCACACACGTGTGAGCTCACACACATGTACAATCACACACGTGTGAGCTCACACACATGTACATGCAAATGTACACACATGTGAGCTCACACGTGCCTGCACACACATGGGAGCTCACACATCAGTGCACATTCACACACGTGTGAGCTCACACACGTGTCAGTGCACACACATGGGAGCTCAAGCACATGGTGCACACACGTGTGAGCTCAAACACATCAGTGCACACACACACACGTGAGCTCACACACATGTACAGATACACATGTGAGCTCACAGGTCAGTGCACACGTGTGAGCTCACACACATGCACATTCACATGTGTGTGAGCTCACACACGTGTAATCACACACATGTGAGCTCACACACATGTACATGCACACACATGTGAGCTCACACGTGTTAGTGCACACACATGGGAGCTCACACATCAGTGCACATTCACACACATGTGAGCTCACACACATGTCAGTGCACACACATGTGAGCTCACACATGCACAGACACACATGTGAGCTCACACACATGTGCATTCACACACGTGTGAGCTCACACACACGCACACACGTGTGAGCTCACACACGCAATCACAATTGGGAGCTCACATGTGCACACACGTGAGCTCACACACATGTTCACACACGTGTGCTCACACACATGTTCACACACGTGTGCTCACACAGGCCTCCTGTCTGCACACATGTGTGCACTCACACATGTGCCCTATAACACATGCACACGTGTGAGCTCACACACATGTACAGGCACACACGTGTGAGCTCACACACATGTACAGGCACACACGTGTGAGCTCACACACATGTACAGACACACACGTGTGAGCTCACACACATGTACAGACACACACGTGTGAGCTCACACACATGTACAGACACACACATGTGAGCTCACACACATGTACAGACACACACATGTGAGCTCACACACATGTACAGGCACACACATGTGAGCTCACACACATGTACAATCACACACGTGTGAGCTCACACACATGTACAGACACACACATGTGAGCTCACACACATGTAGACACACGTGAGCTCACACATGTCAGTGCACACACATGTGAGCTCACACACATACCCACACGTGTGAGCTCACACACATGTGCATTCACACACGTGTATAACTATACACATGTGAGCTCACACACACAGTGCACACACGTGTGAGCTCTCACACATGTACAATCACACACGTGTGAGCTCACACACATGTACAATCACACACGTGTGAGCTCACACACATGTACAATCACACACGTGTGAGCTCACACACATGTACAGGCACACACGTGTGAGCTCACACACGTGTCAGTGCACACACATGGGAGCTCACACATCAGTGCACATTCACACGTGTGAGCTCACACATGTGTACAGGCACACGTGTGTGGGCTCACACACATGCACAGGCACACACATGGGAGCTCACACACATGTGCAATCACACACATGGGAGCTCACATGTGTCACTGCACACACATGGGAGCTCACACGTGTCAGTGCACACATGTGTGAGCTCACATGCAGACACACACACGTGTGTGAGCTCACACACACAGTGCACACACTTGTGAGCTCACACACATGTACACACATGCACAGACACACGTGTGAGCTCACACACATACACACACATGAGCTCACATGTCCATACATGTACACACACGTAAGCTCACACACACGTGAACACACGTGCCCTCACACACATGGACATGCACACGTGTGAGCTCACACACATGTACAGACACACATGTGAGCTCACACACACAGTGCACACATGTGTGAGCTCTCACACACATGTACAATCACGTGTGAGCTCACACACATGCACAGGCACACACGTGTGAGCTCACATACACGGTGCACACACGTGTGAGCTCACACACATGTACAATCACACACATGTGAGCTCACACACGTGCACTCACATGCACACACACGTGTGAGCTCACACACACATGCACACACGTGAGCTCACATGTACATACATGTACACACACGTGAGCTCACACACATGTGAACACGTGAGCTCACACGCATGCACAGGCACACGTGTGAGCTCACACACATGTACAATCACACACATGTGGGCTCACACACATGTACAGGAACACACATGTGAGCTCACACACACGATGCACACACGTGTGAGCTCACACACATGTACAATCACACACATGTGAACTCACACAGGTGTGAGCTCACACACATGTACATGCACAGGCACACACATGTGAGCTCACACACATGGTGCACACACATGGGAGCTCAAACATGTCAGTGCACACACACACACGTGAGCTCACACACATGTACAGATACACACTTGTGAGCTCACACACAAAGTGCACACACGTGTGAGCTCACACACATGTACAGACACACACATGTGAGCTCACACACGTGTCAGTGCACACACATGGGAGCTCACACATCAGTGCACATTCACACACATGTGAGCTCACACATGCACAGACACACATGTGAGCTCACACACATGTGCATTCACACACGTGTGAGCTCACACACATGCACACACATGTGAGCTCACACATGCAATCACAATTGGGAGCTCACATGTACACACACGTGAGCTCACACACATGTTCACACACGTGTGCTCACACATGCCTCCTGTCTGCACACATGTGTGCACTCACACATGTGCCCTATAACACATGCACACGTGTGAGCTCACACACATGTACAGACACACATGTGTGAGCTCACACACATGTACAGGCACACACATGTGAGCTCACACACATGTACAGACACACACATGTGAGCTCACACACATGTACAATCACACACATGTGAGCTCACACACATGTACAATCACACACATGTGAGCTCACACACATGTACAATCACACACGTGAGCTCACACACATGTACAATCACACACGTGTGAGCTCACACACGTACAATCACACACGTGTGAGCTCACACATGCAATCACAATTGGGAGCTCACATGTTCACACACGTGAGCTCACACACATGTTCACACACGTGTGCTCACACATGCCTCCTGTCTGCACACATGTGTGCACTCACACATGTGCCCTATAACACATGCACACGTGTGAGCTCACACACATGTACAGACACACACATGTGAGCTCACACACATGTACAGACACACACGTGTGAGCTCACACACATGTAGACACACGTGAGCTCACACATGTCAGTGCACACACACATGTGAGCTCACACACATACACACACGTGTGAGCTCACACACATGTGCATTCACACACATGTTTAACTATACACATGTGAGCTCACACACACAGTGCACACACGTGTGAGCTCTCACACATGCAATCACAATTGGGAGCTCACATGTTCACACACGTGAGCTCACACACATGTTCACACACGTGTGCTCACACAGGCCTCCTGTCTGCACACATGTGTGCACTCACACATGTGCCCTATAACACATGCACACGTGTGAGCTCACACACATGTACAGACACACACGTGTGAGCTCACACACATGTACAGACACACACGTGTGAGCTCACACACATGTACAGACACACACATGTGAGCTCACACACATGTACAGGCACACACATGTGAGCTCACACACATGTACAATCACACACGTGTGAGCTCACACACATGTACAATCACACACATGTGAGCTCACACACATGTACAGACACACACATGTGAGCTCACACACATGTAGACACACGTGAGCTCACACATGTCAGTGCACACACATGTGAGCTCACACACATACCCACACGTGTGAGCTCACACACATGTGCATTCACACACGTGTATAACTATACACATGTGAGCTCACACACACAGTGCACACACGTGTGAGCTCTCACACATGTACAATCACACACGTGTGAGCTCACACACATGTACAATCACACACGTGTGAGCTCACACACATGTACAATCACACACGTGTGAGCTCACACACATGTACAGGCACACACGTGTGAGCTCACACACATGTACAGACACACACGTGTGAGCTCACACACATGTACAATCACACACGTGGGAGCTCACACACATGTACAATCACACACGTGTGAGCTCACACACATGTACAGACACACACGTGTGAGCTCACACACATGTACAGACACACACACGTGTGAGCTCACACACATGTACAATCACACACGTGTGAGCTCACACACATGTACAGGCACACACGTGTGAGCTCACACACATGTACAATCACACACGTGTGAGCTCACACACATGTACAATCACACACGTGTGAGCTCACACACATGTACAGACACACACACGTGTGAGCTCACACACATGTACAATCACACACGTGTGAGCTCACACACATGTACAGGCACACACACGTGTGAGCTCACACACATGTACAATCACACACGTGTGAGCTCACACACATGTACAGGCACACACGTGTGAGCTCACACACATGTACAATCACACACGTGTGAGCTCACACACATGTACAATCACACACGTGTGAGCTCACACACATGTACAGACACACACGTGTGAGCTCACACACATGTACAATCACACACGTGTGAGCTCACACACATGTACAATCACACACGTGTGAGCTCACACACATGTACAATCACACACGTGTGAGCTCACACACATGTACAGACACACACGTGTGAGCTCACACACATGTACATGCACATGCACACACGTGTGAGCTCACACGTGTCAGTGCACACACATGGGAGCTCACACATCAGTGCACATGCACACACGTGAGCTCACACACATGTACAGATACACATGTGAGCTCACAGGTCAGTGCACACGTGTGAGCTCACACACATGCACAATCACACATGTACAATCACACACATGCACAGGCACACACATGGGAGCTCACACACATGCACATTCACATGTGTGTGAGCTCACACACGTGCAATCACACACATGTGAGCTCACACACATGTCAGTGCACACACATGGGAGCTCACACACGTGTCAGTGCACACACATGTGAGCTCACACACGTGTCAGTGCACTCACATGGGAGCTCAAGCACATGGTGCACACACGTGTGAGCTCACACATCAGTGCACACACACACACGTGAGCTCACACACATGTACAGATACACATGTGAGCTCACAGGTCAGTGCACACACGTGTGAGCTCACACACATGCACAATCACACATGTACAATCACACACATGCACAGGCACACACATGGGAGCTCACACACATGTACAATCACACACATGTGAACTCACACAGGTGTGAGCTCACACACATGTACATGCACACACATGTGAGCTCACACACGTGTCAGTGCACACACATGGGAGCTCACACACGTGTCAGTGCACACACATGTGAGCTCACACACATGTCAGTGCACACACACGTGAGCTCACACACGTGTCAGTGCACACACATGGGAGCTCACACACGTGTCAGTGCACACACATGTGAGCTCACACACACGGTGCACACACGTGTGAGCTCACACACGTCAGTGCACACACACACACGTGAGCTCACATACATGTACAGATACACACTTGTGAGCTCACACACACAGTGCACACACGTGTGAGCTCACACACATGCACATTCACATGTGTGTGAGCTCACACACGTGCAATCACACACATGTGAGCTCACACACATGCACATGCACACACATGTGAGCTCACACACGTGCAATCACACACATGTGAGCTCACACACATGCACATGCACACACATGTGAGCTCACACACGTGTCAGTGCACACACATGTGAGCTCACACACATGTCAGTGCACACACATGTGAGCTCACACACATGTCAGTGCACACACATGTGAGCTCACACACATGTCAGTGCACACACATGGGAGCTCACACACGTGTCAGTGCACACACATGTGAGCTCACACACATGTCAGTGCACACACATGGGAGCTCACACACGTGTCAGTGCACACACATGGGAGCTCACACACGTGTCAGTGCACACACATGGGAGCTCACACACGTGTCAGTGCACACACATGGGAGCTCACACACGTGTCAGTGCACACACATGTGAGCTCACACACGTGTCAGTGCACACACATGGGAGCTCAAGCACATGGTGCACACACGTGTGAGCTCAAACACATCAGTGCACACACACACACGTGAGCTCACACACATGTACAGATACACATGTGAGCTCACAGGTCAGTGCACACACGTGTGAGCTCACACACATGCACATTCACATGTGTGTGAGCTCACACACGTGTCAGTGCACACACATGGGAGCTCACACACATGTCAGTGCACACACATGTGAGCTCACACACGTGTCAGTGCACACACATGTGAGCTCACACACGTGTCAGTGCACACACATGTGAGCTCACACACGTGTCAGTGCACACACATGGGAGCTCACACACATGTCAGTGCACACACATGTGAGCTCACACACGTGTCAGTGCACACACATGGGAGCTCACACACATGTACAGATACACATGTGAGCTCACAGGTCAGTGCACACACGTGTGAGCTCACACACATGCACATTCACATGTGTGTGAGCTCACACACGTGCAATCACACACATGTGAGCTCACACACATGTCAGTGCACACACATGTGAGCTCACACACGTGTCAGTGCACACACATGGGAGCTCAAACACACGGTGCACACACGTGTGAGCTCACACACATCAGTGCACACACACACACGTGAGCTCACACACATGTACAGATACACATGTGAGCTCACAGGTCAGTGCACACACGTGTGAGCTCACACACATGCACATTCACGTGTGTGAGCTCACACACGTGCAATCACACACATGTGAGCTCACACACGTGTCAGTGCACACACATGTGAGCTCACACACGTGTCAGTGCACACACATGTGAGCTCACACACGTGTCAGTGCACACACATGGGAGCTCACACACGTGTCAGTGCACACACATGTGAGCTCACACACGTGTCAGTGCACACACATGGGAGCTCACACACGTGTCAGTGCACACACATGTGAGCTCACATACGTGCAATCACACACACGTATGAGCTCACATGCACAGACACACATGTGAGCTCATACACATGTGCATTCACACACGTGTGAGCTCACACACAGTGCACACACGTGTGAGCTCTCACACATGCAATCACAATTGGGAGCTCACATGTCCACACGCAAGCTCACATGTCCATACATGTACACACGTGTGAGCTCACACACATGTACAATCACACACATGTGAGCTCACACACATGTACAATCACACACGTGTGAGCTCACACACATGTACAATCACACACGTGTGAGCTCACACACATGTACATGCAAATGTACACACATGTGAGCTCACACGTGCCTGCACACACATGGGAGCTCACACATCAGTGCACATTCACACACGTGTGAGCTCACACACGTGTCAGTGCACACACATGGGAGCTCAAGCACATGGTGCACACACGTGTGAGCTCAAACACATCAGTGCACACACACACACGTGAGCTCACACACATGTACAGATACACATGTGAGCTCACAGGTCAGTGCACACGTGTGAGCTCACACACATGCACATTCACATGTGTGTGAGCTCACACACGTGTAATCACACACATGTGAGCTCACACACATGTACATGCACACACATGTGAGCTCACACGTGTTAGTGCACACACATGGGAGCTCACACATCAGTGCACATTCACACACATGTGAGCTCACACACATGTCAGTGCACACACATGTGAGCTCACACATGCACAGACACACATGTGAGCTCACACACATGTGCATTCACACACGTGTGAGCTCACACACACGCACACACGTGTGAGCTCACACACGCAATCACAATTGGGAGCTCACATGTGCACACACGTGAGCTCACACACATGTTCACACACGTGTGCTCACACACATGTTCACACACGTGTGCTCACACAGGCCTCCTGTCTGCACACATGTGTGCACTCACACATGTGCCCTATAACACATGCACACGTGTGAGCTCACACACATGTACAGGCACACACGTGTGAGCTCACACACATGTACAGGCACACACGTGTGAGCTCACACACATGTACAGACACACACGTGTGAGCTCACACACATGTACAGACACACACGTGTGAGCTCACACACATGTACAGACACACACGTGTGAGCTCACACACATGTAGACACACGTGAGCTCACACATGTCAGTGCACACACACATGTGAGCTCACACACATACACACACGTGTGAGCTCACACACATGTGCATTCACACACGTGTATAACTATACACATGTGAGCTCACACACACAGTGCACACACGTGTGAGCTCTCACACATGTACAATCACACACGTGTGAGCTCACACACATGTACAATCACACACGTGTGAGCTCACACACATGCACAATCACACATGTACAATCACACACATGCACAGGCACACACATGGGAGCTCACACACGTGTCAGTGCACACACATGGGAGCTCACACACACGGTGCACACACATGTGAGCTCACACACATGTACAATCACACACATGTGATCTCACACAGGTGTGAGCTCACACACATGTACATGCACACACATGTGAGCTCACACACGTGTCAGTGCACACACATGTGAGCTCACACACATGTACATGCACACACATGTGAGCTCACACACGTGTCAGTGCACACACATGGGAGCTCAAGCACATGGTGCACACACGTGTGAGCTCAAACACATCAGTGCACACACACACACGTGAGCTCACACACATGTACAGATACACATGTGAGCTCACAGGTCAGTGCACACACGCGTGAGCTCACACACATGCACATTCACATGTGTGTGAGCTCACACACGTGCAATCACACACATGTGAGCTCACACACATGTCAGTGCACACACATGGGAGCTCACAGACATGTCAGTGCACACACATGTGAGCTCACACACGTGTCAGTGCACACACATGTGAGCTCACACACATGTCAGTGCACACACATGTGAGCTCACACACGTGTCAGTGCACACACATGTGAGCTCACACACATGTCAGTGCACACACATGTGAGCTCACACACGTGTCAGTGCACACACATGGGAGCTCAAGCACATGGTGCACACACGTGTGAGCTCACACACATCAGTGCACACACACACACGTGAGCTCACACACATGTACAGATACACATGTGAGCTCGCAGGTCAGTGCACACACGTGTGAGCTCACACACATGCACATTCACACGTGTGAGCTCACACAAGTGCAATCACACACATGTGAGCTCACACACATGTACATGCACACACATGTGAGCTCACACATCAGTGCACATTCACACACATATGAGCTCACACACATGTCAGTGCACACACATGTGAGCTCACACATGCACAGACACACATGTGAGCTCACACACATGTGCATTCACACACGTGTGAGCTCACACATGCAATCACAATTGGGAGCTCACATGTACACACACGTGAGCTCACACACATGTTCACACACGTGTGCTCACACAGGCCTCCTGTCTGCACACATGTGTGCACTCACACATGTGCCCTATAACACATGCACACGTGTGAGCTCACACACATGTACAGACACACATGTGAGCTCACACACATGTACAGACACACACGTGTGAGCTCACACACATGTACAGGCACACACGTGTGAGCTCACACACATGTACAGACACACACGTGTGAGCTCACACACATGTACAGACACACACGTGTGAGTTCACACACATGTACAGACACACGTGTGAGCTCACACACATGTACAGACACACGTGTGAGCTCACACACATGTACAGACACACGTGTGAGCTCACACACGCAATCACAATTGGGAGCTCACATGTTCACACACGTGTGCTCACACATGCCTCCTGTCTGCACACATGTGTGCACTCACACATGTGCCCTATAACACATGCACACGTGTGAGCTCACACACATGTACAGACACACACGTGTGAGCTCACACACATGTACAGGCACACACTTGTGAGCTCACACACACAGTGCACACACGTGTGAGCTCACACACATGTACAGTCACACACGTGTGAGCTCACACACATGTACAGTCACACACGTGTGAGCTCACACACACGTACAGTCACACACTTGTGAGCTCACACACACAGTGCACACACGTGTGAGCTCACACACACGTGAACACATGTGAGCTCACACACATGTACAGTCACACGTGTGTGGGCTCACACACATGCACAGGCACACACATGGGAGCTCACACGTGTCAGTGCACACATGTGTGAGCTCACATGCAGACACACACACGTGTGTGAGCTCACACACAGTGCACACACTTGTGAGCTCACACACATGTACACACATGCACAGACACACGTGTGAGCTCACACACATACACACACATGAGCTCACATGTCCATACATGTACA
Organism: Rallus limicola; assembly: GCA_022605955.1. Lineage (NCBI taxonomy): Eukaryota > Metazoa > Chordata > Aves > Gruiformes > Rallidae > Rallus > Rallus limicola. The sequence goes on from JAKCOZ010001091.1 coordinate 12,997, forward strand.
CACACGTGAGCTCACACACACGTGAACACACGTGCCCTCACACACATGGACATGCACACGTGTGAGCTCACACACATGTACAGTCACACACGTGAGCTCACACACATGTACAGTCACACATGTGTGAGCTCACACACGTGCACTCACATGCACACACACATGTGAGCTCACACACACATGCACACACGTGAGCTCACATGTCCATACATGTACACACACGTGAGCTCACACACATGTGAACACGTGAGCTCACACACATGCACAGGCACACGTGTGAGCTCACACACATGTACAATCACACACATGTGGGCTCACACACATGTACAGGAACACACATGTGAGCTCACACACACGGTGCACACACGTGTGAGCTCACACACATGTACAATCACACACATGTGAACTCACACAGGTGTGAGCTCACACACATGTACATGCACACACATGTGAGCTCACACACATGTACATGCACACACATGTGAGCTCACACACGTGTCAGTGCACACACATGGGAGCTCACAGACGTGCACATGCACACACATGAGCTCACACACATGTACAGATACACACTTGTGAGCTCACACACACAGTGCACACACGTGTGAGCTCACACACATGTACAGGCACACACGTGTGAGCTCACACACATGCACACATGTGAGCTCACACACATGTACAGTCACACACGTGTGAGCTCACACACATGTACAGGCACACACATGGGAGCTCACACGTGTCAGTGCACACATGTGTGAGCTCACATGCAGACACACACACATGTGTGTGAGCTCACACACACAGTGCACACACGTGTGAGCTCACACACATGTACATGCACAGGCACACACATGTGAGCTCACACACATGTCAGTGCACACACGTGTGAGCTCAAACACGTCAGTGCACACACACACGTGAGCTCACACACATGTACAGATACACTCACACATGTACACACGTGAGCTCACACACATGAACACATGTGAGCTCATGCACATGCACACGTGTGAGCTCACACACATGTACAGTCACACGTGTGTGGGCTCACACACATGTGCAATCACACACATGGGAGCTCACATGTGTCACTGCACACACATGGGAGCTCACACGTGTCAGTGCACACATGTGTGAGCTCACATGCAGACACACACACGTGTGTGAGCTCACACACAGTGCACACACGTGTGAGCTCACACACATGTACACACATGCACAGACACACGTGTGAGCTCACACACATACACACACATGAGCTCACATGTCCATACATGTACACACACGTGAGCTCACACACACGTGAACACACGTGCCCTCACACACATGGACATGCACACGTGTGAGCTCACACACATGTACAGTCACACATGTGTGAGCTCACACACGTGCACTCACATGCACACACACATGTGAGCTCACACACACATGCACACACGTGAGCTCACATGTACATACGTGTACACACACGTGAGCTCACACACATGTGAACACGTGAGCTCACACGCATGCACAGGCACACGTGTGAGCTCACACACATGTACAGACACACACATGTGGGCTCACACACATGTACAGGAACACACATGTGAGCTCACACACACGGTGCACACACGTGTGAGCTCACACACATGTACAATCACACACATGTGAGCTCACACACGTGTCAGTGCACACACATGTGAGCTCACACACACGGTGCACACACGTGTGAGCTCACACACATGCACATGCACACACATGTGAGCTCACACACGTGTCAGTGCACACACATGTGAGCTCAAACACGTCAGTGCACACACACACACGTGAGCTCACACACATGTACAGATACACACTTGTGAGCTCACACACACAGTGCACACACGTGTGAGCTCACACACATGTACAATCACACATGGGAGCTCACACAAATGGTGCACACACGTGTGAGCTCACACACATGTACAATCACACACATGGGAGCTCACATACATGTGCACTCACATGCACAGACACACATGTGAGCTCACACACATGCACACACGTGAGCTCACATGTCCATACATGTACACACACGTGAGCTCACACACATGTGAACACATGTGAGCTCACACGCATGCACAGGCACACGTGTGAGCTCACACACATGTACAGTCACACGTGTGTGGGCTCACACACATGTGCAATCACACACATGGGAGCTCACATGTGTCACTGCACACACATGGGAGCTCACACGTGTCAGTGCACACACGTGAGCTCACATGCAGACACACACACGTGTGTGAGCTCACACACACAGTGCACACATGTGTGAGCTCTCACACACATGTACAATCACGTGTGAGCTCACACACATGCACAGGCACACACTTGTGAGCTCACACACACGCTGCACACACGTGTGAGCTCACACACATGTACAATCACACACACGTGAACTCACACACGTGTGAGCTCACACACATGTACAATCACACACATGTGTGAGCTCACACACACAGTGCACACATGTGTGAGCTCTCACACACATGTACACACATGCACAGACACACGTGTGAGCTCACACACACATGTACAATCACACACGTGTGAGCTCGCACAAATGGTGCACACACATGGGAGCTCACACACGTGCACTCACATGCATACACACGTGTGAGCTCACACACACAGTGCACACATGTGTGAGCTCTCACACACGTACAATCACGCACATGTGAGCTCACACACATGTACAGACACACACGTGTGAGCTCACACACATGTGCAATCACGCACATGTGAGCTCACACACATCAGTGCACATTCACACATGGGAGCTCACACACACGTGTCAGTGCACACACGTGTGAGCTCACAGACGTGCACATGCACACACATGAGCTCACACAGTGCACACACACATGTGAGCTCACACCCATGTACAGTCACACATGTGTGAGCACATGCACATTTACAATCACACACATGTACAATCACACACGTACAATCACACACATGCACAGTCACACACGTGTGAGCTTACATGCATGCACAATCACACACATGTACAGTCACACACATGTACAATCACACACGTGTACAATCACACACATGTACAGTCACACACATGTACAGTCACACACATGTACAGTCACACACATGCACAATCACACACATGCACAGTCACACACATGTACAATCACACACGTGTACAATCACACACATGCACAGTCACACACATGTACAGTCACACACATGCACAGTCACACACATGTACAATCACACACGTGTACAGTCACACACATGCACGGTCACACACATGTACAGTCACACACGTGTGAGCTCACACACATGCACAGTCACATACTTGTGAGCTTACACGCATGCACAATCACACACATGTACAGTCACAGACATGCACAGTCACACACATGCACAGTTACACACGTGTGAGCTCACACACATGTACAGTCACACACATGTACAGCCACACACATGTACAATCACACACATGCACAGTCACACACATGTACAGTCACACACATGCACGGTCACACACATGTACAGTCACACACGTGTGAGCTCACACATGCACAACCACACACATGTACAATCGCACACATGTACAATCACACACGTGTACAATCACACACATGCACAGTCACACACATGCATGGTCACACACATGTACAGTCACACACGTGTGAGCTCACACACATGTACAATCACACACATGTACAATCACACACATGTACAACCACACACGTGTGAGCTCACACACATGTACAATCACACACATGTACAATCACACACATGCACAGTCACACACATGTACAATCACACACACGTACAATCACACACACGCACAATCACACACATGTACAGTCACACACATGTACAATCGCACACATGTACAATCACACACGTGTACAATCACACACATGCACAGTCACACACATGCATGGTCACACACATGTACAGTCACACACGTGTGAGCTCACACACATGTACAATCACACACATGTACAATCACACACACGCACAATCACACACATGCACAATCACACACATGCACAATCACACACATGTACAATCACACACATGTACAATCACACACGTGTGAGCTCACACACATGTACAATCACACACATGTACAAACACACACATGCACAGTCACACACATGCACAGTCACACACATGTACAATCACACACACGTACAATCACACACACGCACAATCACACACATGTACAGTCACACACATGCACAATCACACACGTGTGAGCTCACCACCCCCCCCCCCCCGTGCCCCCGTGCGTGCCCCCCGCCAGGCAGCAGCGCACGGCCAGACCCCCCTTGCACACGCGTGTGCAGCCCGGGCTCGGGGTGGGGGAGGGGCTGTGGGTGTCCCCTGTCCCCTCCCCCTCCCCTCCCTCCCCTCCCCCCCCCAGCCCTGATCCTCTTTGGCCCCAAAGCTGCTTAGTGCAGCCTGGCCACGGTGTGCACCGGGCTCACACCCCCCTGGCACACCTGTCTGAGTGTGCACAGGGGGCTCATGGCACAGGGACACCCCTTGCACACCCACTGAGTGTGCACAGGGATCACACCCCCCCTTGCACACCTGTCTGAGTGTGCACAGGGGGCTCACGGCACAGGGACACCCCTTGCACACCCACTGAGTGTGCACAGGGATCACAACCCCCTTGCACACCCACACAGTGTGCACAGGGGGCTCATGCACAGAAACACCTCTTGCACACCCACTGAGTGTGCACAGGGAGCTCACACCCCCCTTGCACACCACCACAGTGTGCACAGGGGGCTCATGGCACAGAACTCCCCCTTGCACACCCAGCTGAGTGTGCACAGGGCTCACACACACCCTTGCACACCTGTCTGAGTGTGCACAGGGACGGGGGGGGGGGGGGGTGGCTGGGGCCACGTGTGCACACGCGCTTGTGCAGGCAGGTGTGCAGTCCAGGGGTACCACAGGCACCACAGGCTGTATGGTACAGGCGGCACGGGGGGTACTGTACAGGTGGTGCAGGTAGTACAGAGGGTACAGTACAGGGAGTACAGTACAGGCAGTACAGGGCGTATAGTACAAGCAGTACGGGGGTACAGTACAGGTGGTACAGGGGGTACAGTACAGGCGGTACAGCTGTACAGGGGGTACAGTACAGGGGGTACAATACAGGCGGTACAGGCTGTACAGGGGGTACAGTACAGGCAGTACAAGGGGGTACAGTACAGGGGTACAGGCGGCACAGTACAGGTGGTACAGGCTGTACAGGAGATACAGGTGACACAGGCAGCATGGTACAGGCGGTACTGCAGTTGGTACAGCAAGGGCTGTAGGGTACAGGTAGCACAGCACAGGCAGTACAGGTGGTGACAGCACAGGCAGCACAAGCACAGGTGGTACAGGCAGTGCTACAGGCAGTGTTGTACAGTCCATATGGTACAAGGCAGCATGGTACAGGTGGTCACAGTACCAGTCCATACAGCACAGCCGGTCCAGGTGTTACAGCACAGGCAGTACAGGCGGTACAGCCAGCCTGGGTGGCGCAGGCAGTGCTACAGGCAGAGGCACAGGCAGTACAGGCAGCACCAGCACAGCCCAGGTGGTACAGGCAGCATGGTACAGGCAACACAGCACAGGCCATATGTTACAACCAGTCCAGGTGTTGCAGTACAGGCAGCGGTACAGGTGGTACAGCCAGTCCAGGCCATGCCAGGTGGTACAGGCAGCACTACAGGCAGCACAGCACAGGTGGTACAGGCAGTGCTATACAGGCAGCACAGCTGGTACAGCAGCACAGTCCATACATTACAGCAGTCCAGCTGATCCAGGTGATACAGTCCATATGGTACAACCGGTCCAGGTGTTACAGGCAGCACAAACTGGTCCAGAGGGGTACAGCCGGTCCAGAACAGCCGCTCCAGGTGATACAACCGGTCCAGTCCATATGGTACAGGCAGTCCAGGTGTTACAGGCAGCGGTACAGGCGGTCCAGGTGTTACAGGCAGCACAGCCGGTCCAGAACAGCTGCCTCCAGGTGGTACAGCCAGTGCAGTCCAGAGGGTACAGCCGGTACAGCTGCTCCAGGGGGTACAGGCAGCCTGGTACAGCCGGTTCCAACCGGTACAGGCAGCCCGGTACACCCGGTTCAGCCTATACAGGGGGTACAGGCAGCCTGGTACAGCCGGTTCAAAACCCGGTACGGGGGGTACAGGCGGGCGGGTACAGCCGGTTCAACCCGGTACAGGGGGTACAGGCGGCCCGGTCCAGCCGGTCCAGCCGGTCAGAGCGGCAGCACCCGGCCTGGGATCCCCCCCCCCCGCCCCCCCCCACCCGGCCCCGGCCCCGCCCCCCCCCGGCTCAGGCCGGTCCCCGCCCCTCCCCCTCCCCCCCCCCCCCCCGTTGATCCTCCCCTCCCCCTCCCCTCCCCCCCCCCGTCCCTGGGGCAGCAGCACCGGGGGCGGCGGCGCCGGGCAGGTGAGGGGGGGGGCTGGGCTGGGCTGGGGGGAGGGGAGGGGGGGGCTGCACCCCCTTCCCGGGGGTCCCTGGGGGGATGGGGGAGGGGTGGGGGTGCTGTTTTTTGGGAGGAGGGGAGGGGGTAATTCTTGTCCCCTCCCCTCCCCCCCCGCTCCCCGGGTCTCCTCTGATGGGATGGGGGGGGTGGGGGGAGCACCCCGAGGGTCCCTCAGGGTGGGGGGGGGGGGGGGGAGGGGTGGGGGAGGGGGGGGGAGGGGTGGGGGTGCTGTTTTTGGGGGGGGAGGGGGTAATTCTTGTCCGCTCTCCCCTCCCCCCCCTCTCCCCGGGTCTCCTCTGATGGGATGGGGGGGGTGGGGGGAGCACCCCGAGGGTCCCCCAGGGTGGGGGGTGGGGTGGGGAGGGGTGGGGGAGGGGGAGAGGGGGAG
>JAKCOZ010001092.1:0-19637 GCA_022605955.1 Rallus limicola
GGCAGGGGGGAGGGGGCTCAATAAACTGGGGGGGGGTCTCGCTGACCGTGCCGCAGAGCCGGACGTCGTGCAGCCGCCCCCACTCCTCCTCGTGGCTGTCCACCATCATGGCGCTGTCGTCCTCCTCGGGGCCCAGCTCAGCGTGCAGGTGCAGCCGCACCTCCTCCCCCAGCGAGTGCATCCCCACGGCCGGGAACAGCCCCTCGGGGCACAGCGGCATGGCCGTGGAGCCCACCTGGGGGGGGGGGAGGGGGTGAGAGGGGCTGGGGGGGGGCGCTGGGGGGATGGGGAGGGGTGGCAGGGGGACTGGGAGGGGACAGAGGGGCTGGGGGGAGGGGACAGAGGGGCTGGGGGGGGTACCAGGGGGACTGGGAGGGGACAGAGGGGCTGGGGGGGGGCGCCCGGGGGATGGGGAGGGGTGGCAGGGGGACTGGGAGGGGACAGAGGGGCTGGGGGGAGGGGACAGAGGGGCTGGGGGGGGGCGCCAGGGGGACTGGGAGGGGGACAGAGGGTCTGGGAGGGGGACAGCACGGAGCCTGGGGAGGGACAGAGGGGCTGGGGGGGGGCAGCAGGGGGACTGGGAGGGGCGGCAGGGGGACTGGGAGGGGCGGCAGGGGGACTGGGAGGGGCGGCAGGGGGACTGGGAGGGGACAGAGGGGCTGGGGGGGTACCAGGGGGGCTGGGGGGGGGGGCAGGCATGGAGCCTGGGGAGGGACAGAGGGGCTGGCGGGGGTCAGCAGGGGGACTGGGAGGGGTGGCAGGGGGACTGGGGAGGGACAGAGGGGCTGGGGGGTGGGGGCGGCAGGGGGACTGGGAGGGGTGGCAGGGGGACTGGGAGAGGACAGAGGGGCTGGGGGGGGGGCGGCAGGGGGACTGGGAGGGGTGGCAGGGGGACTGGGAGGGGACAGAGGGGCTGGGGGGGTACCAGGGGGGCTGGGGGGGGGGGCAGGCATGGAGCCTGGAGGAGGACAGAGGGGCTGGGGGGCGGGGCAGCAGGGGGACTGGGAGGGGTGGCAGGGGGACTGGGAGGGGACAGAGGGGCTGGGGGGGGGGGGTGCCGGGGGGCTGGGGGGGGGTACCAGGGGGGCTGGGGGGGGGCAGGCATGGAGCCTGGAGGAGGACAGAGGGGCTAGGGGGGGGGGCGGCAGGGGGACTGGGAGGGGTGGCAGGGGGACTGGGAGGGGACAGAGGGGCTGGGGGGGTACCAGGGGGGCTGGGGGGGGCAGGCATGGAGCCTGGGGAGGGACAGAGGGGCTGGGGGGGGCGCCAAGGGGGCTGGGGGGGCGGTGCAGCAGGGGGACTGGAGGGGACAGAGGGCCTGGCGGGGGACAGAGAGGGGCTGGTGGGGAAGGCAGGGGGCTGGGGGGCTCCAGAGGCTGCAGGGGTGGCAGGAGGGGCAGTTGGGAGGGGGCAGCAGGGGGCAAGGGAGGGGGGATGCCTACCTGGGGGCTGGGGAGGCTGTGAGGGGATCAGGGAGGGGGTGTGGGGGGGGGGTCGGGGGGGGTGTTAGCAGGGGGTGTGGGGGGGCCGGGGGGGGGTCAGGGGGGGTGCCCACCCTCTTGCCGTTCTTGGTGAAGAAGACCTGTGCTGTCTGCACCTCGAAGGACACCAGCTCGATGCCGCAGCCGATGCGGTCGCCGGAGCTGCACTTGGTGCCGAACTGCCGGCCCTTGGCTCTGCCGCTGTACAGCCTGGGGGGGGGGGGCACGGGGGGTGGGGGGGGCACTGAGCGTGGCAGGGGGGCAGCCAGACCCCCTCCCCAGGCTGCTCCAGGCCACACGAGCACCCCCTAAAAACCTGCTCCAGTGTGAGTGTGACCAGCTGTATCCTTGGCGACCCCCCCTCCCCAAGGTCCTGGTGACCCCCCCAATGGCCCAGTAGACCCCCCCCCCTCAAGGACCCAGCAGACCCCACCCCCACCCCCAAGATCCCAGTGACCTCCCCAAAAATCTTAGCAGATCCCTGAAGGTCCCAGTAAACCCCCTCCAAGCTCTTCACAAGGCCCCCCCCCACGGTCCTGATCACCCACCCCAAGCTCCAAGCAGACCCCCCCCCCCACTCCAGGATCTGGTGATCCCCCCCTCCAAGGTCCCAAAAGACCCCTCCCCAAGGTCCCAGTAGATGTTCCCCCAAGGCCCCAGTGATCCCCCCAAGGCCCCAGTGACCCCCCCCAAAGCCCCAGTGACTCCTCCCAAGGCCCCAGTGACCCCCCCCAAGGCCCCAGTGACCCCTCCCAAGGCCCCAGTGACCCCCCCAAGGCCCCAGTGACCCCCCCCCCAGACTCACTTGCCGTCATCAGCATGGTACGCCACAGAGTCAGGCAGCCAGCCGGGCTGGTGGTCCAGGCTGTAGTACTGTAGGTACCAGCCCCACGGCGATGGTACCCCGCACACCGCTGTCCACGATGGACACCTGGGGGACAGGCAGACACCCCGGCACCGCCTGTCACCCAGCGGGCATGGGGGGGCTGCACAGGGCTTTGTGTTTCCCCCTTTTCCCCATCCAATTTGGGGCTGCCCAGGATTTGGGGCTGCTCAGGTGTTTGTGTATGTGTGTGCCCTCTGCCCCCCCCCCCCCCAATTTGGTGCTGCCCCCCCCCTCGGGGGCTGAGTCTCACCTCGAAGTAGTTGTTGTCCCTGGTGAGGGGTCGTGGGGCCACGTAGCAGCCGACCTCACCCGAGTTCCCGTGATAACTGGGGGGGGGGGGGGAAGGACTCATGAAGCAGGGGTGAGAGTCACTCATGGGGGTGGGCACCCGCTCTGCCCCCCCAGAGGGTGCAGGGCCCCCCCTTCACCCCCCTCTCGCGGGTGCGGGGTGCCCCCACTCGCCCCCCCACCCCTCCTCAAAGGGTCCAGGGGCCCCCCCCCCCCCCCATTTGCCTCCCAAGCAGGTGTGGGACCCCCCCCCACTCATGCCCTCCCCCAGCGGGTGCAGGACCTCCCCTCGCCCTCCCCCCGCGGGTGCGGCCCCCTCCCCACTCACGTTTCCCCCTCAAAGGGTCCGGAGCCCCCCCTCGCCCCCCCCTTCATGGGGTGCGGGCCCCCCCTCGCCCCCCCCCTCATGGGGTGCGGGCCCCCCCTCGCCCCCCAGCCGTGCCTGAGCGTGTCCCCATCCACCAGGATGTGCTTGGAGCGCTCCTGGTAGCGCACGGCCCGAACCTCCCGGATCTCCCGGATGCGGCGGCGCCAGTTCAGGAACCTGTAGTGCAGGTTCAGGTCATCCATGGCGAGGGGAAACCTGCGGGGGGGCGGTACGGGGAAGGGGGGGGGGTTACGGCGACCAAGGCCCCCAGGGTCCCTGCCCTGCCTCTGCTGCCCCCGAGGCTCCTTTCTCTGTGTCCCCCACCAGCACCCCCGGGCCCGGCCCGGCTGCTCCATGTTCAAGCCCCTCCAGTAGTCGCGTCGCCCCCTCCCCAGCTCCCCCCCCGGCCCCAAAACCGGCCCGGCCCCCCCAGCCCCAAACCAGGCCCCCCCCCCCCCGTGTCCCCCACCCCACAGCGCCGCCCCCGCTGCCCCGCAGCAGGGCCGCCCCTCGCCAAGCGGCCCCCTCCATCCACCCCGATACTCGGCCTCCCACTTCCCCGGGCCGCCCCCCTCACCGGCCCGGCCCCGCCCGCCCCCTCCATGGGCTCCGCTCCGGCCGCTCGGGTTCCAGCCCCGCCGCCCGCACTCACATCCGGGTCCGCGCTTCCGCCCGCCTCCTCCACCGCCTCGTGACCCCGCCCCTCCGCGCCCACAGACCAATCGCTGCCCGGTATGCTTGGATTGACTGTTCAGTTAGCCAGTCAAAGGGAGAGCGCCCCTGGGGGAGCGGCGGGCAACTGCGGGCGGCGCGCGGGGGCTGTGGGGACCGGGGACACTGGGAGACTGGGGGGGACGGGGGGAGGGGGGGATCAGGGGCACTGGGGGTACCGGGGGGACTGGGGCAGCTGGGGACATTAGGGGGACTGGGGGCACTGGAGGCATCGGGGGGACTAGAAGGACCAGAGGGACTGGGGATACTGGGAGGACTGGGGGACCAAGGGGACCGGAGGGACCGGGGCGTGTCCTGGGGTTACTGGGGACACGGGGACGCCCCAAGCCACGCCCCCTCCCCGAAGCGGCTCCGACTTCCCGGCGGGAAGAAGAGGCCACGCCCCGCGCGGGACCGGAGCGGAGCGGGACCGGTGAGGGGCACCGGGGCTGGGGGGGGGAACGGGGCTGGGGGGGGCACGGGGGCTGGGGGGGGCACGGGGGCTGGGGGGGGAAACGGGGCTGGGGGGGGGAACGGGGCTGGGGGGGGCACGGGGGCTGGGGGGCACCGGGGCTGGGGTGTGTGTTTGGGGGGGGGGGGAGGTGGGATGGGGTGTGTGGGGGGTCCCGTCCTGACGGGAGCACGGGGGGCGTCTCCCGCCCGCGGTTGAGGAGGGGTCCGGCCTCGTGGCAGGACGCGGTGAGGAGCCAGCGATGGCATCGAGTGGCACTGGGAGCAGCGGTGTGAGCGGAGGTGGGATGGGGAATGGAGGGATGGAAGGACAGAGGGACAGAGGGACAGAACCCCATCCTGGCTGCATGAGCCCCCTCGCTCCGGGACGGACACACGGACTCTGCCCTTGCCACACTGTGCGACATCATCCCGTGACGCCGTGACGTCACCAACGGTCCCCAGCGATGGGGGTGCTTCCCCCGCTCTTCCTCCTCCCCTTCGTCCTTCCGCCCAGTTACGGCAATGGAGCAACTGGGAGCGCAGTGGGAAACCCACTGGAGAAGCTGGGAACGTGGCGGGGGGGGACACCGGGACAACCGGCACTGGAACCATCTCCCATGTCCCACGTCACCGTCCCAACACCGTCCCGGCACCCCAGAGCCGAGTCCCGCGGCGACACGGTGCCCGGGAAGAGTCGAGTCGGCCAACGGGACTCGTCCCCAAACACACTCGTGGGGGTGGGGTCACGTCCCCCCTTGGGAAACAGCCCCGGAGACACGGGACGGGGGCGATGGGGTGCTCGGGGGGGGTCACCCTGGCCGAGCCCCCCTGCAAGGAGCTGGAGGCCCTGGTGTGGGGGGGGGCACCAGGCTGGGTGACCCCCAGCGTGGGGAAGCCGGTTGATCCAACGGGATCTGGTTTGGCTGGAGAACAGCTGATAAATTAGGGATTAAATTAGCGTGGTGTTAATTGCCTCATAACCATAGGGCAATAAACCAGGTGCCATTTATTCGGGGTTTGCCCACGGTGTTAATTAATTGCTGATAATTGCTGATTAGACTTATGGGGTGGGGGGTACTGGGAGAGGGGAGGCATTCCAGCCCTGTGGATGACTGGGGGGGCACCGTAGGGTTTGGGGGCAGCCATGGGCAGGGTGAGTTTGGGGGTGGTTGGGTGGGACCCAGCTCCATGGCTGGCTGGGGGGGGCTGGGGGGGGGGGCACACACACCCACACACACTGGTGGGACACCCCAGGTCCTGCAGCGGCTTGGGGGTGGGATGGATAGATAGACAGACGGACACGCTGTTGTAGTCTGATCTCACAGCAGGCAGGAAAATCCCTGGGGAATCCCTGGGGTGTGTGTGGGGTGTCACAGGACCACAGGTCTGACGGTTCCCCCCCCCCCAATTCCTCCCCCCCACCCCCAGGTGTGATGGCGCAGGGGGAGCGGGAGACACTGCTGGCGGTGCAGCAGGCGCTGCCCGAGGAGCAGTTCCAGAGCCTCAAGTACCTGCTGGAGGATCGGATCCCGCTGGGGCAGCTGCGCCCCGCCACACGCCCCGAGCTCTGCAGCCTCCTGCTCCAGCGCTTCCCGGGACGGGCCCTGCACGTCACCGCCCAGCTGCTCCACCAGATCGCTCGCCACGACCTCATCCGGCACCACCAGCTCCCTGGGGAGTGGGGTGAGACCCCCGGGGAGAGGGGAGAGGCTGGGGGCTCCCCTGACCCGTCGGGATGCGGGGAAGGAACGGGATGTCCGTCTGTCTCGCTGCCGCCGGCGTCTCCGGCGCGTCCCCGGCGTTTGACGGAGAAGGATTTGATCCAAATAGCCCAAAGACTGGGAAAAGAATGGCAGGAGGTGGGAATAGGATGCCTGGGGATGGAGAGGAGCCGGCTGGACCAAATCCAGGAGGATAACCCCCGGAACGTCATCATGCAGAGCTTCGAGATGCTGCGGGAGTGGCGGCGCAGGGAGAAGGAGGAGGCCACGGCCCCGCGGCTCCGGGCCTGCCTGGCGCCCGCCCGCCTGGATCCCGAGCTGCTCGACCTCCTCCAGAGCTTCCAGGGGGACTGAGGGACTTTGGGATGGGGAGGGCTGCCCGGTCCCATTCCCCCTTCCCCCGTTGCTGGTTTTTTGGGGGGGAGGAAAAGGGCAGAGTAAAAGGTTTTATTCCACCCGGGGGCTGTTCGTGGGGCCAGGGTGCCAGGCCCTGCCCGCCTTTATTCCGGATTTGAGGGTGGGATGTGGGATGGGGAGGAAAAGCGGGTGCTGCTCTCTTCCTCGGCTCTGGGAGGAGGGTTTGAGGGTTCAGTGTGTGTGTGTGTGTGTGCCAGGGTCCTCACAGATCCCGTCCCAGCCTCTCAATCTCATCCAGGAAGAAATCCAAGTCGCCCTTGGTGACGGCGGGGTTGGTGACGATCTGGCGGAAGAAGTTGACCTTGGCGCCGTGGGGCTGGTAGCTCACCATCATGGAGCCCTTCTTCATCATCCTCTCCTTGATGGCGGGGGCCACCTGCGCCGCGCCGGGGAGAGGGGGGGGCATGGCGTCACCCCGGGGAATTTGGGGAGTGGGGAGAGGTTCAGGGTTGGAGGTTTTTGGGGGGGGGGAGGGTCGGACCCTGCCCTCACCTTCCCCAGCCTCGGCCAGTAATCGGGGGAGCCCTCCCTGCCCCGCAGGCTGGGGGGCACGAACCAGAAGCAGAGGTTGATGAATTCTGGCTGTGGGAGGAAGAAGAGGAAGAGGAGGGAAGTGATTGTGGCCCCCCTAACGAGCCCTAAACCCTGGGGGTGGGGCACTGGTTTGCTCCCCATCCCCGTTTCAGGGGATAGAAACCTTGGGGTAGGGGGTTCCGCTCCCTGGGGGCTCAGCAATGCCGGGGGGTGTTATAAAGGGGGGACACACACAGTATAAATCCCCCCCCCTCCCCACAGTGCAGCCCAGCTGTACCTCTAGCACCAGCTGGAAGCCGTCCCTCCTCTTCACCTCCTCAGCCAGGTACCTGGGGAGGAAGGAGAGCATGAAGCCCTGGGATTGGGGGGGGGGAAATGAGGGGGGTACGGGGGGGGGAAATGGGGGTGTGTGTCCATCCCAATCCCGGGGCTCACCGGGTGAAGGCGAAGGCCCGTTCCACGCGGCGTGCCAGCCCCGCGGTGCCGGCAGCTTTCCAGAAGCAGCCAGAGCTTGAGGCAGTCCACGCGCCGGCCGCACTGCGGGGTCTTGTCCCCCGTGTCGTACGTCACGTCGTAAAACTTGTCGGGTTGGAAAAGGTACGTGGCACCGGCACCGAAACAGCGCTGGAGGAGACCCTGTGAGATGGGGAGAGGGTTGGAAGGGACCCCCCACAGGGTCACAGAGCTCCAACCCCCCTGCCACTGGCAGGGACACCAACCTCCAGGCCTGGAGATACACAAGGTTGACCCCAGCCAACCTGGCCTTGGACACCCCCAGGGATGGGGCCACCCACCCCCTCTCTGGGCAGCCCCTGCCAGCCCCTCACCACTCTCTCTGCACAGAACTTCCCCCCAATCTCTCCTCTCCCCCTTCCCTCCTCCAGCTTCACTCCAGCCCCCTTGTCCTGCCAGGCTCTGCCCTTGAACAAGCTGATTCCCCTCCTGTTCCTCTGCTCCCTTCAGGGACTGGCAGGCTGCAGTGAGGTCCCCCCACAGCCTTCTCTTCTCCAGGCTGAGCCAGCCCAGCTCCCTCAGCCTCTCTCCAGAGGGGAGCTGCTCCAGCCCTCTCAGCATCTCCGGGGCAACTCTGACCCCTCTCCAACAGCCCCACATCTTCCTTGTATTGGGGTCCCAGATCTGGACACAGGACTCCAGCTGGGGCTTCACAGGTGATACCCCCTGCGTGTGTGTGTCCCCAAAACCCGGGGGGGTGGAGGGGACAGGGGCTGTGGGACGTACGGAGGCGTCGCGGAGCAGGAAGGCTGAACACTGCAGTCCCACAGTCAGCATCTTGTGGGGGTTCCAGGCCACCGAGTCGGCTCTGTGAGTTTAACAGGGATGGGGAGGGGGATGGGGAGAGCCCCCAGTGTACAGAGGGGTCCCCCAGTCCTTAAACAGGGAGTTTTGAGCCCGTTTTGCAGGGAGCTCGGGGCTGGGGAGGGTCACTCACCTCTCGATGCCAGCCAGGAGGTGCTGGTGTTTTGTGGAGAGCAGAGCGCTGCCGCCCCACGCTGCCTGGGGGGCAAGGAGGGGGGGTCAGAGCCACCACCATCCCTACACACACCCCAAAAATCCTGGGGGTCCCACGGGGAGGTGTACGTGTGTCCCCAGCCCCGTTACTCACATCCACGTGGAACCAGAGGCCGTGGCGCTGGCAGATGTCAGCGATGCTGCCCAGCGGGTCGAAGGCGCCCAGGACGGTGGTGCCACAGGTGGCACAGACAAAGAAGGGCTCTGCACCCTGGGGGACACACATGAGGACAGAGGACATTATGGGGGGACAGGGGAGCCCGTCATGGGTGGCTCTGCCCCAGCACTGCTCCCCTCTGCCCCCCACCCTCAGCTCACCTCGGCTTTCGCTCTCTGGATCTCCTTCTCCAGCTCCTCTGGGATCATCTTCCCCCTGAGGGACAAAATCAAAGGGCAGCAGGGAGAATTGGGGAAGCAGAGCTGGAGAAGCCCCAGGAGCAGCCCCGGGAGCAGCCCCAGGAGCAGCCCCAGGAGCAGCCCCAGCACCCTCACCTCTCATCGGTGGCAACAAGCTGCACGTTGTCGGTGCCGATGCCCAGGAAGGCGGCTCCTTTCTGCAGGGAGTAGTGGCTCTGGGAGGGGAGAAGATGAAAGGGGGGGGTCAGCTCTGTGGAGATGGGGGTTGATCCCTTCCCGTTTGCCCCCCTCCCCTCCTCTCAGCAGACCCAGCTCCGCACCTCCCGGGAGGTGAAGAGGGCCAGGCGTGGCAGAGCCCAGCTGCCCCTCTGCCGGCTCTCCGGGAAGCGGTGGAACCGGGCCACGTTGATGGCGTACATGTTGGAGATGGAGCCTCCTGCCAGGGCACAGGGACAGGGGTCACAGCTCAGGGTGGGGGGATAAAGCATCGCTGGGGGGGGGGTGGTGACACAGGTGGGGACAGGGGTGAGGACAAGTGGGGCTTGGGGGCTGATTGGGGTACCTGGGCAGAAGATGCCGTCGCCGCTGCTCCAGCCCACCAGCTCCCGCAGCTTGGCCAGCACCACCTCCTCCATGAGCACGAACACCGGGGCGATCTCATAGGTGTATCTGCAGGGGAAGAGGGGGGGGGAGACACACAGCACCCATAGGGAGCCCCCCCCCCATCCTCCAGGCTCCCCAAAACTTCAGCATCCCTGAATACCCCTACTTAGGGCCACCCCGCCTTGTTTCTGGGGACGTACTGGCTGGTGTTGAGGGCCTCGGTGATCATGCGTCCCGCCAGCGCGTGGTGGTCCAGGCCGGAGAAGAGCTGGTTGAAGAAGCGAGGGTGACCTGGGGAGGGGGACAGGGGCAAGACAGGGGCAGAGTCAGGGGGACAGGAGCCACCCCCTCATCCCTCTCTTCACAGGACCCTGTCACCACAGGGACTCAGGCCCTGGGGATGCTGCTGCAATGGGACAACTGTCACCCGTGGGAGCAGGGCACTGGGTGCGTGACAAGGACACAAGTGGGGACAGCCCCTGGCTCTACGACCCCAGTCCAGTGACCAGCTGGGGTAGGAAAGCAGCCTGGAACTGGGAGGACCTGGAGCCAAACTGGGAGCGGGAGAGCTCACAGGCAGAGCTCACAGGCAGAGCTCACAGGCAGAGCTCACAGGCAGAGCTCACAGGTTTTGACGCTGTAGCGGATGACGTCCCGGCAGCGCTCCAGCAGCCTCTCCGGAGCCTCCCCGTCGCTCCGCAGCTCCAGGTCCAGCAGCTCCCGCAGCTCCCAGGGCTCCTTCCAGTCACAGACCTGCAGGGAAGCGGAGAGGGGAGGACACAGACACGTAGGATGGGGACAGGATCCGGCCCCGGTGACACAGGGACACCCCCTTCCCCTTCACCTGGCTGAGGCAGCTCTGGGTGTCACCCACCTTTTCGTTCACATCCGTCCCCTTGCGCACAGCTTCATCCAGCAGGACCTGGAAGGCTTCCCGCAGGAATTCCTCCCCAGCTGCTCTGTCCAAGCCGGGCTGCTCCAGCGTGCTGCTCTCTGCCGTCCTTCCCGTCCCTGCCAGCTCATCCATGGCGGGGCAGCCACGGGATCTTCTTCACACACCCACCCCCCACACACCTTCCCAGCGTCCTGCCTGGAAGCCTGGCGGGATGAGGTGCTCCTGCCTGACTCCCACCTCGGGCAGGCTGGGATTTCCCACGTCGTGGCAGAAGGACAAGGGACAAAGTACGAGGCTGCAAAGAGCAGTTCTTAAAGGAGCACCCAGGGCGGAGGAGGGGAGGGTGTCCCCAAAGTTGTGCCCCCACCCTGAGGCGGGGAGGGGCGGGGGTGGTCTCAAAGCCAGGTGGCAAAGGGGGGGGGGGGGCAGTGTCTCCAGGGCACTGCGGGAAGAGGGAGGCACAGTCAGCAGAGATCAGCTGTCCCCGTGTCACCCTCTCCATGCCACTACAGCCCAGGGTGGCGGCAGGGGGACAGGGACATGGCTGTGCCCTGCTGGGGGGCAGTAGGGGGGTCCTGAGAGCTTCCACCCCCTCAGGGCCAGGGCCACCCATCAGGCAGGGGATACAGGACAGGGACAGAGCTGTCCCCTGATGCTGCAGGACGGGGCAAGAGCTGCCCTGGGGGGGGCAATAACGTGTAGGGCAGCAGAACCAATCCCCCCCAGGCACTCAGGGCGGGACTGCCCCCCGGGGGTGCAGCAGAAGGGGGCGGGGGTAAAAACTCCCCCCCAGGGGCAAGGAGGGGGGGACAGGGCTCACCCTGGCAGGGGGGCAGAGGGGGCAAGGACGGCGGGACACCAGCTCCCCGGGGCAGGGACGGCCAGGCGGCTGCCTCGGGGTAACCAGGGCGGGCGGCAGGCCCCGGGCCCACACTCAGACTCAGGCCCAGGCTCAGGCTCAGGCCCAGGCCGGCCCCGCCGCCAGCCCAGGCATCACCGCCTCCTTCCGCCCCCCCGTTTCCCTGGCAACAGCCCGACTCTAAGATGGCGTCCCAGCACTCGGGGGTCACCCTGCAGCTCTACGCATGCGTGGGTCAACCCACTTCCTGCCGTTCTCTGCCGGAAGTGCCGACCCGGGGAGGCAGGGGAGGGGAGGGCGGTGGCTTCCGGTTCCGGGTCGGCGGCGGCGGCCGAGGAAGGGGGGGGGCGGCGGGGCCGCGGCTGTTTGTAAACTTGTCGGTGCGGCGGGCGGCGCGGAGCGGAACGCGGAGGGGCCCTCGGCAGGTACGGACCCGCCCCTTCCCGCCGGTACCGAGCCTTAAGGAAAGGCCCGGCCCGGCCCAGGCCGGCGGGGGCCTCCCGCGCGCGCCGCCGCCTCAGCCCCGCCCCCACCGGGCGGCACCGGGCAGGGCGGGGGAGGGGAACGGGGGGGGGAGGGGGGATACGGCGGAGGGCGGGCCCGGCGCGCAGGGCGCGGTGCGCCCCCACCGGGAGGGGCGGGCCCTCCCCGCCCCCCCCCCCCCCCCCCCCCGCGGGGTCACCGCTCCCCGGCCCGCCGGGACCCCCCCCCGGGTCACGGCCCCGGGACCCCCCCGCACACGCACGGGACCGCCCCGGGATCCTGCGCTCCGCGTCATCATCGCACCCCCCCTTCCCGCACACACACACAGCCCCCCCCCCCCCGCCCCCGAACCCCCCCCCCCCGCGTCCCCCCGCCCGGCGTCGCCCCACACCTCGGGACCCGCCTCCCCCGCGTTGCCCCCACCCCCGGGGGTCCCCCCGCCCCCGGGACCCGCCTCCCCCGCGTTGTCCCCCCCCCCCCCCCCCCCAGCATCCCCATGTCACCTTGCCCCAATCCCTCTTCCCCCACACCCCAAAGTGACCCACCCCCCAGCGTCACCCCTAATCTCCCACCACCCTGCCCCGGGACAACCCCCAAGCCCCCCCCCCACCTTCCCCATCAAGCTCCCCCCCCCACCTCCCCTGGGACACCCCCTCCCAATCCCCCTCCACTTTCCCCCACCCACCCTCCCCTTTGCCTCTCCCCCTTCCCCAACCCTCCCATCCCCTCTCCCCTCCCCGCAGCGCCCCAAACCATCCCAGCGAGGTGCTCGCTTGGGTCGCACAGCCAGAACCACCCCTCCCTCACCTTAACACCCACCCCCCCTCTCATCCCGGCGCTCCCCCCTTCCTTTTCCCCCCTCTATCCCCTCCCCCCTCCCCCCCCAATCTCCCTTTTTTGTAGGTGAAGACCCGCAGCAGCAGCAGTGGCGACGCCGACGACGACCCAGCTCCCGCCCGGGGGGTGGAACAGAAGATGTCCCCTCTTTAAGAACCCGTTGCGGGCAGGTGTCCTGCCTAACCCTGCCTAACATCTCCCCCCCCCCCCTCCCCCCCACACCAGCAAACCCCCACCCCCCCCCCCCCGCCCCACAACACACACACACCCCCCCCTTCCCTCCAGGGCTTGAGGAGGAAGCGCCTCAGGATGGCGGCCAAGTGGAGGGTACTGGACGAGCCCGGGCAAAAAAAAAAAAAAAAATGATTAACTGAACCCACTTTTCTGATCGATTTAAACCCAAAATTCCTTTTCCTGGGCGAGGAGTAAGGCTAAGGAATTGTTACAATCCCTTTGTCGAGGACAGACAGACAGACACAAGATGGCTCAGGTAATGAGCCCCCAATTTTTTACACCACCCCCACCCACCCCCCACCCCCCTCCACCACACACACCTCCCCCCCCCACCCCTCCCTGTAACCTCCCCCCCCAGAGATCTTGAAGTTGAGGAGCGGGGAGAAAGAGGGGGGGGGGTGTTTTGGGGTGGGGGTGGGGGAAGGAGGTGAGCTGCTCCCTCCTTTGATGGGGTGGTTGGATGGGATGAGGGGGGGGAGTGTGTTTTCCCCCCCCCCTCTCCCCTCCCTTTCCCCCCCACCCCCCATCCTGTTTCACCCCCCTTTTCCATCACCCCAATCACCTTCCCTGTCCCGGGTTCTTTCCGGAGCCGGTGGAGTTTTCCCAGTCTCTGTCCCAGGGATCATCCAAGCTCTTCCCAGTAGCCATAAGGTCCTCGGTGGGTCTCACAAGAAAGGGGGTTTGTTAAGGGGGGAGAGGAAGGAGGGGGGGAGTGGGGAGGAGGAGGAGGAGTGGGGGGTCTCGTGCCTCCCCCCCCTCTCCCTCCCTCCCTCCCCTCCCTTCCCCTCCGGCCCCCGGTTGTCGCTCCATGGAAAGCGCCCGGTCTCCCGTCCCCCCCAGGAGGGTTTGGTGCTTCTGGTTCGTTCCAAAAGGGGTTCAGGGGTGGCAGTGGGGCAGGTTTGGGGGCTTCAGGGGTTTGGGGGGGTGGGGAGGGAGTGGGGGGGGGGGGGGGGGCGTTAGCCTGCAGCTCGGCCGCCTCTTCCCCCCCCCCCCACCCCCCTGTCCCGGCAGGCGAGTCTCCTGGCCTGCGAGGGCCCTCTCCGGCGTCTGCCTGGTGCCCACCGTGGCCAGCAAGAAGATGATGCCCAAGCAGAGCTCCAAGCAGGGCGAGAGCCGCGAGAGGGGCAGCAGCCCCGACGTGCTGGTACGGCCGTGCCCCCAGGACAGCCATGGGGGGGCTCTGCAGGGACCCCCGACCCCCTCCTCACAGTTCTTCCCCTTCCAGGCCGGCTTCTGCCTCCTTCAATCTGGCATTTTCCTCCTTCAGTTTGTCCTTTTCCACCTTCAATCCACTTTTCCCTCCTTCAATCCATCTTCTTCCTCCTTCAATCCAGCTTTTTCCTCCTTCAATCCATCTTCTTCCTCCTTCAGTCCACTTTTCCCTCCTTCAATCCACTTCTTCCTCCTTCAATCCATCTTCTTCCTCCTTCAATCCACTTTTTCCCTCCTTCAATCCACTTTTCCCTCCTTCAATCCAGCTTTTTCCTCCTTCAATCCATCTTCTTCCTCCTTCAATCCACTTTTCCCTCCTTCAATCCACTTTTTCCTCCTTCAATCCACTTTTTCCTCCTTCTATCCAGCTTCTTCCTCCTTCAATCCAGCTTCTTCCTCCTTCAATCCAGCTTCTTCCTCCTTCAATCCACTTTTCCCTCCTTCAATCCACTTTTTCCTCCTTCAATCCACTTTTTCCTCCTTCTATCCAGCTTCTTCCTCCTTCAATCCAGCTTCTTCCTCCTTCAATCCACTTTTTCCCTCCTTCAATCCACTTTTTCCTCCTTCAATCCATCTTCTTCCTCCTTCAATCCACTTTTTCCCTCCTTCAATCCACTTTTTTCCTCCTTCAATCCAGCTTCTTCCTCCTTCAATCCACTTTTTCCTCCTTCAATACACTTTTTCCTCCTTCAATACACTTCTTCCTCCTTCAATCCACTTCTTTCTCCTTCAATCCACTTCTTCCTCCTTCAATCCAACTTCTTCCTCCTTCAATCCACTTTTTCCTCCTTCAATCCATCTTCTTCCTCCTTCAATCCACTTTTTCCTCCTTCAATCCACTTTTTCCTCCTTCAATCCAGCTTCTTCCTCCTTCAATCCAGCTTCTTCCTCCTTCAATCCACTTTTTCCTCCTTCAATCCACTTTTTCCACCTTCAGTCCAGCTTTTTTCCTCCTTCAATCCACTTTTTCCTCCTTCAATCCATCTTCTTCCTCCTTCAGTCCAGCTTCTTCCTCCTTCAATCCATCTTCTTCCTCCTTCAATCCATCTTCTTCCTCCTTCAATCCACTTTTTCCTCCTTCAATCCACTTTTTCCCCCTTCAATCCACTTTTTCCTCCTTCAATCCAGCTTCTTCCTCCACTCATTCCATTTTCCCCCCTCCCCAGTTTGAGTCTTTCCTACCTCAACATGATTTTTCCTCCCCTACTTTTATTTTTTTCCTCTTTTGATTCATTTTCTCCCCTTTTCATTTCAGTTTCTTCCTTTTTAATTCCTTTCCCCCCCCACTTTATTTCCTTTTTCCCCCTTTAATTCAGTTTTCTCCCCATTTAACTCATTTTTTTCCCTTTAAACTGGATTTTCCCCCCTTTTTAATTAATTTTCCCCTTGAACTTGGATTTTTCCCCCCTTTGATTCATTTTTATGATGCTCTAATTCAGTTTTTCCCCCCTCTAATTCAGTTTTTCCCCCTCTAATTCAGTTTTTTCCCCCTCCAATTCAGTTTTTTCCCCCCTCCAATTCAGATTTTTCCCCCTCTAATTCAGTTTTTTCCCCCTCCAATTCAGTTTTTCCCTCTCTAATTCAGATTTTTCCCCCCTTTAATTCAGGTTTTTCTCCCCCTTTAATTCAGGTTTTTCCCCCTTTGATTCAGATTTTTCCCCCTTTGATTCAGATTTTTCCCCCTTTGATTCAGATTTTTCCCCCTTTGATTCAGATTTTTCCCCTCTAATTCAGTTTTTCCCCCTCTTAATTCATTTTTCCCCCCTCCAATTCAGTTTTTCCCCCCTCCAATTCAGTTTTTTCCCCCTCCAATTCAGTTTTTCCCCCCTAATTCAGATTTTTCCCCCCTTTAATTCAGATTTTTCCCCCTCTAATTCATTTTTTTCCCCCTCTAATTCAGATTTTCCCCCTCTAATTCAGGTTTTTCCCCCTCTAATTCATTTTTCCCCCCTCCAATTCAGTTTTTCCCCCCTCTAATTCAGATATTTCCCCCTCTAATTCAGATTTTTCCCCCTTTAATTCAGGTTTTTCCCCCTTTGATTCAGATTTTTCCCCCTTTAATTCAGTTTTTCCCCTTTAATTCAGGTTTTTCCCCCCTCGAATTTGTTTTTTTCCCCCTTTAACTTGGATCCCTCCCTCCCCCTTAATTTGTCCCCCCCCCTTGAGCCCCCCATTCAGACTCTGCCCCCCCTGTGCTGCCCCAGGCTCTGCGCCAGGACGCTGACAAGTCCCGCGGCCGCAAGGAAGAGGACTCGGCCGAGGCGTCACAGCCCAAGAAATCCATGAAAAAGGCAGGTCCTGGGACCCCGATTTCGGGGGGGGGGACAGGGGAGGGGAAGGGGGTGTTAGTGGGATTGGGGTGGGGGGCTCCCCTCAGAGCTCCCTTCCCGACTCACCCAGCCTTCCCTGTGCCAGCGCCGCAAGCGGGTGGCCCGGCGCCGAGGGACCCAGCCGCTCCTCCCGGAGAGGATCCCGCCTTGGCAGCCAGGTGGGAGAGGAGGAGGAGGAGGAGGAAGAACAACAACTCCCCAGCTCGCTGGAGGAGAGGTTTCTGTGTGTGTGTGTGGGGGTGTTGCCTCTCTAACCCCCCCCCCATGGTGGCTGCAGGTGGTGGTGATCAAGCAGAACGGCTCCTTCCAGCTGGGCATCCCCAAGAACTTCATCTGCGAGCAGTGCTTCGGCGCCTTCCGCAGCAGCTACCACCTCAAGCGCCACATCCTCATCCACACCGGTGAGGCACCCCCCCTCCCTGACACCCCTGGGGCATCTCCTGGACTCCTTGTCCCCCCACCCACCCCCCCCTTTTCTTCTGGAACCTTCCAGGGGAGAAGCCCTTCGAGTGTGATGTGTGCGACATGCGCTTCATCCAGAAATACCACCTGGAGCGGCACAAGCGCGTGCACAGCGGGGAGAAGCCCTACCAGTGCGAGCGCTGCATGCAGGTACCCCCCCCCCAGCCCCCCAAATCCCCACACAGACACCCCCCCCCGAGCCACACGTCACACCCCTACAGCCCCCTGACTCCCCAAACTCTTATACCACAGCCCCACAGACCCCCTGACCCCTCATACCCCCACAACACCCCTACAGCTCCCCAAACTCTTATACCACACCCCCCCCAAACCCTTATACCACACCCCCTACAGCTCCCCTGACCCCTCAGACCCCCACACCACACCTCCACAGACCCCCACGCCCCCCCAAACCCTTATACCACACCCCCACAGCTCCCCTGACCCCTCAGACCCCCACACCACACCCCTACAGCTCCCCAAACTCTTATACCACACCCCCACAGACCCCCACGCCCCCCCAAACCCTTATACCACAGCCCCACAGACCCCCACACCCTCCCAAACCCTTATACCACACCCCCCACAGACCCCCACGCCCCCCCAAACCCTTATACCACACCCTCACAGACCCCCACGCCCCCCCAAACCCTTATACCACACCCCTCACAGCCCCCCACACCACGTCCCCATAGCCCCCCTGCCCAACCTCCCCCCACAGCCCCCTCCAGACTGCTACACCACACCCCCACAGCCCCTCTAGACCCCCACCCCACACCCCCACAGCCCCCCCAGCCTCCCCCCAACCCCTTACACCACCCCCCACCCCTTCTTGTCCCCCCCCAGAGCTTCTCCAGGACAGACCGGCTCCTGAGACACAAACGAATGTGCCAAGGTTGCCAAACCAAGACCCCCGACTCACAGCTGTTGCTTTAGGAGACGAGTTAACCCCCCCCCCCCCCACTGCCCCCCTCCCCAAATCCCCCCCCCCCCCATCCATCCCCACATCCATCCCCGGTACCAGGAACGCCGATGGCAGCTCTGGGGATGGTTCTTTTAACCTTCCTCCCTCTTCTTCCTCCTCCTCCCTTTTGGGGTGTTGGTTTTTTTTTGGGGGGGGGGGTCTCCTTGCTCCCCCTTTTCTGCTGGGGGGGGGGTCAGGGGAAGAGCTGGACTGTGGAGCTAATGGAACCCCCCCCCAGGCAGAGTCCGCAGGCAGCTGCCTAGAAACCCCTCTCTTATTTCCCCTGCACCCCCCCCCCCCCCATTTAACACCCCCTGCCCCATTCCCTCTTGTTTAATCCCAAATCCTGCCTGCCCCCCCCCCTCTCAGGAAGGGCTCGGAGCCCCCCCAAACCCGGCCTAAAGCCGGGCCCTCTCCAGCCCGGATGGCTCCTCCCACTCGGCTCTCAGGTAGGAGGGGCTGGCAGGGAGGAGCCGCCTCAAACCCCCTATTTTTTTTGGGGGGGGGGGGATATTTTTTGGGGTTGTTTGGGGGTTTTTTAGGAGAAGAAACCCGAGTGTCGGCTGGGGGGGGGGGGGCCTCGCTTGGCTTTGGAGGATTTTGGGGGGGTTATTTGGAGGTTTCTTCTCTCCACGTGTATTTTTATTTGGGGGGGGGGCACTGCCTCAGCCCCCCACCCCCAGCTGCAGGGGGATGGGGGGGCGTTTGCTCAGTAACTTGGTGGGGAAGGGGAGACCCTCAAACAGCCCCTGAGCCTTGGGGGGGGGGACACACAGGAGGCAAGCAGTGGCTACAGACAGGCACCCCCCCCCCCGCTGGCCCCCAGCTTCCTTCCCTGCTGGGGGGGGGGGTATCACCCCTGTTTCCCCCCCCCCCCCTCATGCCACAGAGGAGCTGGTAGCCCTGGGGACACTGACAGCGCCTGGCAGCCCCCCCCACTCCTTCTATGCCCCCCCCCCCCCAAGCACAGACTGTTTCCCACGGGGGGGGGGGGGTGTGCAAATTTGGCTGCCCCCCCCCCAGCTTTGTTCCCCATGGTCGGGAATGAACTTGGAAGGGGGGGGGGGGGGGGGTAGAATATTGTGCTGTTTCCATTGATGCGGAGTCATGACCCCCCCCTGCGTGTGCGGGACCCCCCCCCCAATTACAAGACCCCCCCCCCCCCAATTGCAGGACCCCCCCCCCAATTGCGCCCCCCCCCCCCTTCCAGTGATGCTGCGAGAGGAATTTCAGCTCCCAGCACGGAGATGGGGGGAGGGGGGGTGCAGGAGCTGAGCCCCCCTCCCCCCCCCCCAAAAAAACCTCCATCCCCCATTGGCCTTTTTTGTGCCTCTCTGGGATATTTTGGGGGGGGGGCAGGAAGGGGTTTGGGGGGTGGGAAAGTGAGGGGGAGGGGGGGGTGCTGACCAAAAGTGGGAGTGAAACCAGCAGCTGCACAGCGGCCGCACCCAGAGCCCCCCCCCTGGCCCCCCCCAAACCGGTGAGGGGGGGGTGAGAGGGGAAGGAAGGGGCACAGCGCTCCCCCCCCCAACCCTCCCTGCTCTCCCCCCCCCGTCCCCCCCCCCCGGCTTTGTTTTTTTGGGGTGGTTTTGTTGCTTTCCTTTGGGTTTCGTACACTTCTTTTGCTATGGGGAAGGGAAAGGGGGGGGGGGCGGAGGGGGGGGGGGACAGGGTGTGGTCCCTACGCGGTGGGGGGGGGTGGGGGGGGGGGCGGGAAGGGTGCGGCCCGGGGATGGGGGTGGGGTGGGGGGGGGGGGCAGGGTGCGGTCCCGGGGCTGCCCCTGCATCACTTTTAACTGTAGTTTTTACTAAGCCGTGTCCCCCCCCCCTGCCCCCCCCCTCCCCCCCTCCCGCAGCGTCGGGCCCCCCCCCCGCCCCCCCCCCCCCGGCCGGTAGGGTTTATTTAAATAAAACTCCTCGGGTTTTGTCTTTTTCTACCCTGGCGCCGCTTTTATTGGGGGGAGGGGGATTAACAGCCCCCCCCCAGCACCCACCGGTGCAGGGAGGCGTGTT
>JAKCOZ010001093.1:0-19010 GCA_022605955.1 Rallus limicola
GGGCTGCTGGGAGCTCCTTTCTTTGTAGGTGTGTGAGGGCAGTTGGAGGTTGGCATCACCTTTGTGTGGGGTTGAACCTGGAGGTGATGGAGGAGGAGGAGGAGGAGGAAGGTCCATCAGCCTCCCACCCTTAGAAATAGCCTGGCTCACCCCAAAAATCCAGGGAGGGCTTCTCAAAGGAGCTGAAAAGCTGGAGCAGGAGGTGAGGGTGCAGGTAGGGGGGGCGTGGGGGGAGCCCCCAGCCCGCTCCCTGCAGCCAGGCAGGATTTACCAGGGGAGATGAGGGCGAGAAGGGATTAATTCCTCCTCCTCCTCCTCCTCCTCCTCCTCCGTCTAATCTCCCCGCTGGCACTTGGAGCCCTGACCTCAGCCGAAAGCCAGGAGCCCCATTAACCCCTCCACCCCCCCCCACACGTTCAAACCGGCCAATTTGGGGTATTTGGCTTGGGGTTCGTTGGGGTTTTTAGGGATGAAGGTGTTTATCCCGGGGGCCAGCAGCCTGGGGGGGGGGTTGGGGGGGGGGGGCGAGGGGTGCTGGAGGGGCTGCAGCAGCCTGGGGGTGGTTGGGGGGGGGGGGAGGGATGCTGGAGGGGCTGCTCTGCCTGGCTGGTGTGGGAGGGATGGGGCTGGGGGGGGGGGGTGAAAGGGGGGGGTTAGGGGTCCCTGCGCCTCCCTGGGGGGGACATTAGGGTGCCCCCCCCCTGCTCAATATCGTAATTAATTCCTAATAACGCCAATAATTAATGAACGAGCCCAAACGGGATGGTGCGTGGCTGCCACTCACTGCCTGGGGGGGCGGTGGGGGTCGCACCCCGGTGGGGGGGTCGCACCCTGCCTCGGGGGGGGGGGAATCGCACCCCGGGGTGGGGGGGTCGCACCCTGCCTGGGGGGGGGGGGGGAATCGCACCCTGCCTGGGGGGGATATCACACCACGGAGGGGGGGGGGGGGTCACACCTCGGGGGGGGGGAATCGCACCCCGGTGGGGGGGGGGGGGTCGCACCCTGGAGGGGGGTCGCACCCCGGGGTGGGGTGATCACACCCTGCCTGGGGGGAGGGGGGATATCGCACCCCGGAGGGGGGGTCACACCCTGCCTGGGGGGGGGGGGGGGGTCAGACCTCGGGGGGGGGAAATCGCACCCCAGGGGGATGGTGTCGCACCCCGCCTGGGGTGGGGGGGAATCGCACCCCGGGGGGGGGGGGTGGTCGCACCGCAGGGAGGGGGGTCACACCCTGCCTGGGGAGGGTGGGATCGCACCCCGGGGGGGGTCACACCCTGCTTGGGGGGGGGGATCGCACCCCGGGGGGGGAAGTCACACCCTGCCTGGGGTGGGGAATGCCCCCCGGGGGAGGGGGGGGGTCACACCCTGCTTTGGGGGGGGTTATCGCAACCCGGGGGGGGGGGGGGTCGCACCCCGGGGTGGGGGGTCACACCCTGCTTGGGGGGGGGGATCGCACCCTGCCTGGGGGGGGGGGAATGCACCCCGGGGGGGGGGTCACACCCTGCTTGGGGGGGGGGTTATCGCACGCCAGGAGGGGAGTCGCACCCCGGGGGGGGGGGGTCGCAGCCTGCCTGGGGTGGGGAATCGCACCCCGGGGGATGGTGTCGCCCCCTGCCTGGAGCGTGGGTCGCACCCCGGGGGGGGGGGCGGTCGCACCCCCAGGGTGGGGGTCACACCCCGGGTGGGGGGGTGACCCACCCTGGTCTGGGGTGTGAAAAGACCCCTCCCCCTCTCTATTCCCCGCCCCCAGCGCTTCGCCCCCACCTGCGGGGCGGGACCCCCGGGCGGTTCCTCCTCCCCCCCCCCTCCGGTTCCTCCCCCCCCCTCCCTCTCCGGTTCCTCCCCCCCCCCCCCCCTCCCCGTCCCCCTCCCGACACCTGCTGCGGTGGCGGCTCCGGCTATGGGCGCTCTGCCCCGGGCCGCGCTGGCGCTGGCTGCGCTGCTGGGTGAGCCAGGGGGGGGGGCCCCAGGGCTGGGGTGGGGGGGCCCTGGGGGTACCAGAGACCCCCTGGTGGGACGGGGGGCAGCGGGGTGGGACCGGAGAAGCCACCGGTAAAACCGCCCGGCAGCCGGAGAGGGACGGGGGGAGCTGATGTGGGATGGGGGGGGGGGGGGGGTCACTGGGCAGGCAGCCCTGGGTGGGTGGGTGGGTGAGTGGGGGGGGCACCCATTGAGTTGCATGGAAACTGGGGCGCGCCGGGCAGCACCCAGGGGTGGGGGGGGGATGAGGGGATGGGGGGCAGCCGGGGAGAAGCAGGAGGCGCCGGGCAGGGCACGGAGAGGCGCTTTTTTGGAAGGGGAAGGGGGGGAGCAACGCGGGGGTGATATGGGGACGGGGGGGGGGGGAGGCGGCACAACACCCGCCGCCCCCTTTGGTGGGTGCTGGGTGGGGGGAGCGATCCACCCCATCCCATGGGTAAAACCCATGAGCTGCTGGGCGGCTCCTTCCAGCATCCCCCAAACTGAAAAACCACCCCCTTGGGAGGAGGTGAAGGGGACACCTCGGGGTCCCCCATATGGCAGATCGGTATTTCCACCCCCCAGTTTGATTTTGGGTGGAAAATAATCCCATTTTTTCCTTTTTTCCCCATAATAACCCCCCCCCTCACACACACACACACACTGCCTCCCTTGTGCAGCTCATCCTGACTGATTTTGGGGGGGGTGAGGGTTTATTCCCACCCCAAATCATTTCCAACCCTAGTAGAGTTGGGGTTTTTTTTTTATTGGGGGGAGGGGGGGGGGAACACCACTCTTGCTCCAAAGGGAAACATCCTAGCCAAGGAGAGGCCTTTGGGGAAAGGAAATGGCCCCCAAAAAAACAATGGCAGCCACATTTCCTCCCCGGCGGGATGCTTGGGTGGGGGTTTTATTCCTTGAGGAGCTTGGAAAGGGAATGGGGTGGGGTGTGGGATGTGATTGAAATATTTCCTTTCCCCCCCCCCCCCCGATAAAACTTAATTCCAGGCCGTTGGGATGAGGTGCTGGGGTGGCTTCATCCTTCCATCCCACTGGGATGCTCCTTCGCACCAGCATCAATGTCAATTTACATGGGGTTGGGGATGGGTTTTCCCCCCCCCCCACCCCCAAAAAACATGCATCAAAAAGACCTTTTTGAGCCCTAAAAGCTCTTTTTTTTGGGCCCAAAACAGGTTGTTTGGTTTTGTTTTGTTTTTTTTTCTTGAACATCCCAATGGGGTCTGGGTGGGATTGGGATGGGGGTGGGGAAAGCAAAACCAAGGGGTGATGCTCAGCATCCCCATACCCAGTGCTGCCTCCCTCAGGGGTTAAAGCACATCTCTATCTCTATAGCCACGTCACAGCACTGATAGCATTTTTACTTCATTTGAATTTTTTTAATGATGTTTTTTGATTCCCAAATTTGGCCTCTCCAGAGGATACAGCCCTTTCTTTCCCCCCCCCCACCTCCTTCCTCCTCTCCTACCATCACCAACCACCCACCCCAGGGTCATGAGAAAAGCCACTGTGGCTGTTCCCAAGGGACATCACTCCCTATCTGCCTGGTTATAAATAGGCAGAGTTCAGGGAAAAGAAGTTTGGGGGGGGGAGAGAGGAGCAAAAATAAGGAAAAGATTCCAAAAACTAATTCAAAAAACAACCCTGGGTGACCATGTCCCATCATCATGATGCTCCTTACCCTTTTTCTAAGGCTTAAAAAAAATTAATAGACATAAATTATAACAAATATTAATTATATCTAAATATATCTATAATAATTTTTAAATTTTCCCTTTTTTCCACCCAGATTCCTGCTGGTTATTTCAATCCCAAACTCAGCCTCTTGGGATTTCAGTTGGGTCTGGGTTTCACATGACTCCAGTGCCTTAATCCTATCGAGTGGGGTCATCAAACCCCCATCACCTCCAGCCTTTAATTCCCCCTACAGTTAACAGCTTATACAATTGGAGGGGGGGGGGTGTGTTATGAATATTATTTGGGGGGGGGGAAAAATACTATTTACAGGCTGAAATTGAGGTTTTTTGGGGTGGAGAGGTGTGATTTTTGGGATGGAGCAGAGGGTTGGTACAGGATGCTGTGGGCACAGAGGGATTTAGTTTCTGTTTCCATAAAGGGGGCAAAAAAAAGAGTGAAAATTTGGGGTTTTTTAAAAAAATGATTACCCCTCCCCCTGGGGAAAGAATTAAGAAGTGTTTTGAGAGGTTAAAAAAGAAAAAAAAAAGAAGAAAAAATAACAATTCTTGAAGTTTTTATCCCCAGGGAATGGGGAGGGGGGGGGAATAAACCCCCCAAATTGTGTTTATAAAGTCAATTTTAAAGGTGATTTGAATTTGTTTTCTCCTCATCTGGATTAAAAATAATCCTGGCAGATGGGCTGGAGCGAAGGGAAAACACCCAGGCAGGTGCTTAGCTTGGGGCTGCTGGCTAAAAATCCAGGGTTTTTCAACCCAAATAGCAGGCAGGAGGTGCTGAGGTTCTGTGTGTGTCCCCCCCCCCCCCCCAGGACCCCCCCCTGCCCTGGGGGCTGATACATGTATGAGCTCTGGGAGCAGCTTAATTTTTTCGATCTGGTTAAAGCATTAGAGGATTTGAAGCGTTGAGGTGGCTAAAGCCAGAGCTGATGCCAAAAGGGTTCGGTGCCTGCAGCTCGAATTTGGGCCAAGATCAAGAGGTTTGGGGTGAATTCTGCAAGAAAAAGGGGCTTTTTGGGAAGGGGAGTGGGGGGGGGGGAAGGGTTGGGGAAGCATCCTCCAGATTGGCATCTGTCCTCCTCAGTGTGTTGGTGAGGGGTGGTGGAGCTGGGATCTGCTCTTGATGTGATTTCAGGATGATGGAACAAAGCGGGACCGTCATTAGGTTTCAGGGTTAACGCGCCCCGAGGAGAGCTTGGCTTGCAGCACGCTGGTGGCTTTGAGGTGGTTGAGGTGGTTTTCACACCCAGGGGGTGTGATGGGAAAACGCCTAGCTTGTTCCAGAGCATCTTTTCCCCCCCCTGTGGAGCCAGGTTTTCCCTAGGGACCCTTCTGACCCGTCACCTCTTTCTGCACCCCCCTCCCAGAAAACGATGCTGATGGAGGAGCAGGGCTGAGGAAACTGGGAATTCCTTTGCCCAGCTGTGGGATGTGAGGAGGTTTAGGGGCTGTAGTGTCATTCAG
Organism: Rallus limicola; assembly: GCA_022605955.1. Taxonomy (NCBI): domain Eukaryota; kingdom Metazoa; phylum Chordata; class Aves; order Gruiformes; family Rallidae; genus Rallus; species Rallus limicola. The sequence goes on from JAKCOZ010001093.1 coordinate 5,136, forward strand.
TGATTCCTCCTGCCTCATCAATGCCCTATCACCATGATTATTAATATCATTATTACCAGGATTACCACCCTCCCCATCCCCATTACCCTTGCTGTTAGAAACCCCCAACCTCCACCCATAATCCTGGCATCCTTAAGTGCCACCCATGTCTTAGGGAAATGACTCTGGGGTTACTACAGATCCAGCCCCTTCTCCTGGAGGAGCTGGTTTTAATATCCCTCTATTCCTAAGGAGGGAGGAGCTGGGCTGAAAACAACCAGCCCACCATGCAATCCCTGGATCTTCCTGGCTGGCAGGGATGCCCAGAGCTGTGGAGTCATTTAATGATGCCACCTGCATAATTAATGAGCTGTATCATTGAGTATCATGAATATCATTAATATAATAATCAATAATAGTAGATAGAATTATGTATCTATCTGATATAACACAATTACATTATATAATAGCATATTTTAATATAAAATATCTAGAATATTATCATTATTATAGCTAAATGATAATTTAATAATCATTATATCATAACATGATTCCATTCTATCATAACCTGATATATTGTGTTATTACAGAACATGATCAGCTGTGATTCTAAAATTGTTATAACATCAAATAATTACAATTAGATTGCATAACAGAAATTTATATAATTATATGAGCCACCTTACACCTAATATATGATATATTCTATTTAAAAGAATGAATACATATAATAAATACACATAATATATTATTATATTATATATAATAGATTCTTTTCTGTTATATTCTTATATATTATACTCTTATATAATAGATTCTTATATAATAGATTCTTATATATTATATTCTTATATATTATATTCTTATATATTATACTCTTATATATTATATTCTTATATTCTCTATTGTTATTTGAATATATTTTAATAATACTATAAATATATTTTAATATATTTTAATAATACTATAATATATTATCATATATCATAATAAATAGTGATATATAGGTAGATTTATTACAATATATGAAATCATGAATATATAAAATGTAATATAGGTATATGATTACATCCAAACATGTGAGCATGTTCTATATGATAGTGTTGTATTAATTATTGATATTCTTAATAATGGAGGTATTACTCTTGCCCTTGGCAGCATTATTCCCCTGCCCATTAACACTGTTCCCCCTCAGCTCTGTCCTTACAGCTCCAGTGGCTGCCAGCCCCATTGCATCCCCCCTGGTACCAAAGTCCCCACGTGCCTCTAATTATTGCCTATTGATTGGCAGTGATTACGATGTAATTATCACCCATATGCCCATCTACAGCCTTTACATTTCATACAGCCCCCAAGAGAGTAACACAATCCCTATATCTATATATCTATATATCTATATAGCTATATATCTATATATGTATATATCTATATATCTATATCTATATAGATATAGATATATAGATATATATAAATCTATAAATATATATCTATATAGATATCTATATATCTATATCTATATAAATATATATCTATATAGATATATCTATATCTATATAAATATATATCTATATAGATATATAGATATCTATATATCTATATCTATATAGATATATAGATATCTATATATCTATATAGATATATATTTTTATATATTTATAGATAGATTTATTATATATAGATATATTTATTTATATAGATATATATATTTAAATATATAAATATATAAATATATAGATATATAGATATATAAATATATAGATATATAGATATCTATAACCCATTCCATGGCTCAAGGTAATTAATAAAGCTAATGATAGTGATTACTTTGCCCACCATGGGGTCCTGGGGCAGGTTCCCCACTGCCATCCCCATCACCCAGCGCTGGTTCCCTGTGTGTGTGTGTGTGTCCCCCCCCTCCTCTCCTCCCTGCGACTTAAGGGTTTATGTTCTTAGCCTGGGTGAGCTATTTTTAAGCATCCTCAACCAAACCAGGGCCAAATCCCTCTGCTTTTGCCCCAGAAAGGAAAAAAAAAAGTTGGATTTTTTTTTAATATATATTAAATCATTATATATATATAGTTTAAAAAAATATTCCCTTCTTTTTTAATCTACACATTATTTATTTTCCCTAAATAGAAAGGAAATAATGAAATAAATCTGTATGTTTAGAGATATACATATAAAAAGAAGAAAAAAGAATTTTATATATATATATATATATATAATTATTTAATTGTTTCCTTTCCCCCCCACCCCATTCCTGGGAAGACTTTATCAGCCAGAGCAGAGTTTCCTGCCTGGAGCTGGAAGGCTCCGTCCGGAAACCGCCCTGATTCCTTGCTGGGGAGGGGGGGGGGGATGAACGGATGTGAGTAGGCTAAAAATACCCCCCCCACCCCCCCCCACCCAGTGCCTTGTTTTCCTCTTCCCACCCTGGAACAAGAAATGCAGCTGAAACCTCTGAGTTTGTTGGGAAGATGGTGAGGCTGCTGGAGGCTCCCAAAACCCTTCAAACCCAGGGATTGCTCCCCAAATCCCAGGTGTCAACCTGGGAGAGCATCCCCCTGTCTCTGCCTGCATCCCTCCCCAGACCATCCCCCTGTCTCTGCCTGCATCCCTCCCCAGACCATCCCCCTGTTTCTGCCTGCATCCCGACCCAGAGCATCCCCCTGTCTCTCCTGCATCCCAACCCAGAGCATCCCCCTGTCTCTCCTGCATCCCAACCCAGAGCATCCCCCTGTCTCTCCTGCATCCCAACCCAGAGCATCACCCTGTCTCTCCTGCATCCTGGTCCAGAGCATCCCCGTCTCTCGCCTGCATCCCTCCCCAGAGCATCCCCCTGTCTCTTGCCTGCATCCTGGTCCAGAGCATCCCCCTGTCTCTCACCTGCATCCCTCCCCAGAGCATCCCCCTGTCTCTCCTGCATCCCTCCCCAGAGCATCCCCCTGTCTGCCTGCATCCTGGCCCAGAGCATCCCCCTGTCTGCCTGCATCCCTCCCCAGAGCATCCCCCTGTCTCTCTCCTGCATCCTGGTCCAGAGCATCCCCCTGTCTCTCACCTGCATCCCAGTCCAGAGCATCCCCCTGTCTCTCACCTGCATCCCAGTCCAGAGCATTCCCCTGTCTGCCTGCATCCCAGTCTATAGCATCCCCCTGTCTCTGCCTGCATCCCTCTGTCTCTCACCTGCATCCCTCCCCAGAGCATCCCCCTGTCTCTCCTGCATCCCGACCCAGAGCATCCCCCTGTCTCTTCTGCATCCCGACCCAGAGCATCCTCTGTCTCTGCCTGCATCCCTGTCCAGAGCACCCCCCTGTCTGCCTGCATCCCTCCCCAGAGCATCTCCCTGTCTCTCGCCTGCATCCCTCCCCAGAGCATCCCCCTGTCTCTCCTGCATCCCTCCCCAGAGGGATGCCTGCATCCCAGTGCTTAGTATCCCCCTGTCTCTCCTGCATCCCTCCAAGAGCATCCCCCTGTCTCTCCTGCATCCCTCCCCAGAGCATCCCCGGGGCGCTGGCAGGCACGGGGCCGGCTGGGGACACGGATCGATGGATGGGATGCGGGGATGGAGCCTCTGGGATGTGGGTCCCCAGGGATACAACAAACAGCAGCCAAAGATCCCGGCGTAAAGCTGACCCTGCCTGAGCCGATTAATCTTCAGGCTGAGCTCCATGGGCAGAGCTGGGGGGGGGGAATAATCTTCCTCTGGGAGCTGAGCATCCTTCTCCAGCCCTGGTACCCACTGCTGTCCTCTTGTCCCATCCCAGTGGGGCTTTGTGGGATGCTGGGATGGGAATCGGGCTGGTGATGGGGATGTGGATTGGCATGGGGATGGGAATGGGATGGGATGGGGATGGGATGGGGAGGTCACTCATGAATAATCCCAGCCATAAAGGGGGGTGCTGGGATGCTGAGAAGGGTTTGTGGGTTCTGTATGGATGTTACCACCACCACCAATAAGTGGGATGGGATGGGATGGGATGGGATGGGATGGGATGGGATGGGATGGGATGGGATGAGGAGGCCACCCATGAATAATCCCAGCCAAAAAGGGGGATGCTGGGATGCTGGGAAGGGTTTGTGGGTTCTGTATGGATGTTACCACCACCAATAGGTACCATGGGATGGGATGGGGATAGGGGTAGGGGTAGGGGTAGGGCTGGGGATGGGGATGGGATGGAGATGAGGTGAGATGGGATGGGATGGGATGAGGAGGCCACCCATGAATAATCCCAGCCAAAAAGGGGGGTGCTGGGAAGGGTTTGTGGGTTCTGTATGGATGTTACCACCACCACCAATAAGTGGGATGGGATGGGATGGGATGGGGATAGGATGGGGAGGTCACTCATGAATAATCCCAGCCAAAAAGGGGGATGTTGAGATGCTGGGAAGGGTTTGTGGGTTCTGTATGGATGTTACCACCACCAATAAGTACCATGGGATGGGATGGGGATAGGGATAGGGGTAGGGATGGGGATGGGATGGGGATGAGGTGAGATGGGATGGGATGGCCACCCATGAATAATCCCAGCCAAAAAGGGGGATGTTGGGATGCTGGGAAGGGTTTGTGGGTTCTGTGTGGATGTTACCACCACCACAAATAAATCCCATGGGGTGGAGTATCTGGTGCAGCATCGTGGTGGGGGTCGGGGGGGGGGTACCCTGATACTGAGCTAAAGTGGGGTATTGGGCTGCTGGGTCTCCTTGGGAAAGATGGTTGTCTCCTGGGTGGTGGTCTCTGGATTCTTCAGGCTGAGGTTTTCCCATTTTGAGGAGAGGGAAATGGGGATGGGAGGGACCAGCATTGTCCTGCATCCTCTGAAGTGGCCGGAAAGCCCTTCCCGTGCCAGGGAAGGAGGAGAAACATCTTCCTGGCTCCACCTCCTGGCCACAACCCAAGATTGTTTGGTGTTTCCCTTGGGAATGGGGAGGTTTTTCCAGGAGTTTCGATGGGAAAATGGCACCTGGCGTTGAGTCACGTCCCCTCCTCTCCCTCTCTGGCTGCACACAGGGCTCTCTTCGGCCGTGCTGGAGGTACACGTGGGGACGGGCTCGGTCTTCTCCGTGGAGGGGCAGCGAGCAGTGCTGCCTGCCTGGTACACCAGCCACTCCCAGAAGAAGCCCTATGTCACCTGGCTGCTGCATAAGGAAGATGCTGCCCCCTTCCAGGTGAGTGGTGGGGAGTGGGGACACACACGAGCAGGGAGGTGGCCGTGACGGGGGTGCCCAGTGGTGTCCACCAGGAGAAGGTGGCTGTGATGGGGGGAAGCTCATGGAGCCTGCTGTGGGGTGGGGCTCACAGTGGGGAGATCCTCATGGTGGCCACGATGGGGAGAAGTTCGTGGACCCCATGATGGGGAGAAGTTCATGGACCCCATGACGGGGAGAAGTTCGTGGACCCCATGATGGGGAGAAGTTCGTGGACCCCATGATGGGGAGAAGTTCGTGGACCCCATGATGGGGAGAAGTTCGTGGACCCCATGATGGGGAGAAGTTTGTGGACCCCATGATGGGGAGAAGTTTGTGGACCCCATCCATGATGGGGAGAAGTTCGTGGACCCCATGATGGGGAGAAGTTCGTGGACCCCATGATGGGGAGAAGTTCGTGGACCCCATGATGGGGAGATGCCCCCCATGGGGAGATGCCCGTGGTGCCTTTAATGGGGAGATGCTTGTGGTGCCCACAGCAGGGAGGTCCCTGTGATGAGGTGAAGCTCGTGGTGCTTAGCAGGGTGGGGTGGTCACCATGGGGACATGCCCATGATGAGGGAGGTGCTTGCGGTACCCACGATGGGCAGGTGCCCATGGCAGCTCTGATGGGCAGATGCCCATGATGGAGACATATCTGTGGTACCCATGGTGGGGACATGCCCAGAGTGGGGAGATGTTCACGGTGCCCATGACTGGGGGGAAGCTCATGGTGCCCACCATGTGGAGGTGCCCATGGTGCCTACAATGGGGATATGCCTGTGAAGGGGAGGTGCCCATGCACATGGTACCTGTGATAGTGACGTTCTTGTGGTGCCCACCATGGGGAGATACCCAAGAGGAGGAGGTGCTTATGGTGTCCATGATGGGGAGATGCCTGCAGTAGGGGAGGGGGATTGTGGTGCCCATGATTGGGGATGTGCCCACACTGGGGGCAAACCAACAGTGCCTGCAATAGGGAGGAGTTGTGGTGCCCACCATGGGGAGATGCTCTTGGTAGGAGGATGCTCATGGTGGCCACGGTGGGGAGGTGCCCACAGGCGGTGGTGCCCATGATGAGGAGGTGGAGGGAAGCTCATGGTGATGGGGAGATGCCCACAGTGGGACTGGGAGACACCTGTGATGGGAAGATGTTCCTGCAATGGGGTGATGCTCGGGGTGCTCACCATGGGGTTGTGACCCACGATGTGGAGCTGCCCACCAAGGGGAGACGCTGGTGGCACCTGCAGTGGGGGAACGTGGGTGACATGGAAGCTCAAGGTCTGAGTGGGCTCATGCAGCAACTGCTGGTCCCCCCAAATTTGAAACAGGAGCAGTGCTGAGGAGCAAGGAGAAGGGGGTCATTCCCCTCCCTTCCAACACCTCCCAGAGTTGACCGAGCGGGTGCTTCCCCCACCTTGTGCAGATCCTGACCTACCTGGACGGGGTGGTGAAGGTGGAGGAGACGGAGCTGAAGCCCAGGGTGGGGTTCCTGCACCCTGTCCTCAGCCACAACATCTCAGTGCTCATCAACGCCACGCGGGAGGGCGACTCGGGCCAGTACATGTGCACCGTCAACGTGGTGGACGACGTCACCAGCACGGGCAAGAACGTCGGCGTCATCAACCTCACCGTGCTGGGTAAGCACCCACTGTCACCCTCACCCCCTCCCCTCATCTCTGTGACCCCCCCCGCTAACGCTGGTGCCTGCAGTGCCGCCGGCTGCCCCCGCCTGCCAGCTGCACGGGAACCCCGTGGTAGGAGCCAACGTCACCCTGAGCTGCGCCTCCGGGAAGGGGAAGCCATCGCCTACCTACCAGTGGAAGCGCACGGCTCCCACCTCACAGGTCTTCTTCCCCCCTGCCCAGGGTAGGTGGCAGTGTGTCGGGGGGGTAAGGGCGTCCTAAAGTCTGCCAGGTTGGGTTCTATCGCTGGCCAGCCGTCATTAGGCTCCAGGGTTAACAGGGAGGGGAAGGGGGTGTCCATCTCTAGCCAGCCATCATTAGGTTTCAGGGTTAACAGGGAGGGGAAGGGAGTGTCCATCTCTGGCCAGCCATCATTAGGTTCCAGGGTTAACAGGGAGGGGAAGGCGGAGTCCATCTCTGGCCAGCTATCATTAGGTATCAAGGTTAACAGGGAGGAGAAAAGGGTGTCTATTTCTGGCTAGCCATCATTAGGTTTCAGGGTTAACAGGGAGGAGAAAGGGGTGTCTATCTTTGCCCAGCCATCATTAGGTTTCAGGGTTAACAGGGAGGGGAAGAGGGTGTCCATCTCTGGCCAGCCATCATTAGGTTTCAGGGTTAACAGGGAGGGGAAGGGTGAGTCCATCTCTGACCAAGCATCATTAGGTTTCAGGGTTAACTGGGGTGTGTGTCTGTGTCTGTGTCTGTGTGTCTATCTCTGGCCAGCCATCATTAGGTTTCAGGGTTAACCGGGGTGTGTGTGTGGGGGGGTCTTTGTGTCCACCTCTGGCCAGCCATCATTAGGTTTTAGGGTTAACAGGGAGGAGAAGGGCGAGTCCATCTCTGGCCAGCCATCATTAGGTTTCAGGGTTAACAGGGAGGGGAAGGGTGAGTCCATCTCTGGCCAGCCATCATTAGGTTTCAGGGTTAACTGGGGTGTGTGGGGGTGTGTGTGTGTGTGTGTGTGTGTGTCCATCTCTGGCCAGCCATCATTAGGTTTCAGGGTTAACTGGGTGGTGTGTCTGTGTGTGTGTCTGTGTGTCCATCTCTGGCCAGCCATCATTAGGTTTCAGGGTTAACGAGGAGGGGAAAGGGGTGACACACAGCAGGGCAGCACCTGAACTTGTCCCCTGCAGACGTGGCCAAGGGCACCCTCAAGCTGACCAACCTCTCCCTGGACATGTCGGGTCTCTACATCTGCGGGGCCGAAAACCAGGCGGGTTCCGCCTCGTGCAGCGTGGTCCTGGAGGTGCACTCAAGTGAGTACGTGTCCGCAGGGCCGGGGAGGGGGGACACACAGAGTCCCCAGCAGGTCCCTGTGGGGTCCCCACGGGGATAAAGAGGGGGGGGGGGGTGTGAAGCCAACTCCCCCCCCCCCCTCCCCGCCTCGCCGCCTCTCTCCGGCAGCCAGCACCAAAGCCGTCATCGCCGGGGCCGTGCTGGGCTCCCTGGGCGCCATCGCCACCGTCATCTTCTTCGCCCGGAGGGTCGTGGGCTACCGGAGAAAGAAACGTGATGGCCAGGAGGAGGCAGCCAATGAGATCAAGTGAGACACCCTGCTCGTGGAGGGGGTTCGAATCCCCCCGTTAGGTTTCAGGGTTAACGGGCGCGGGGAGGAGGGAGTCCATCTGTGGACAGCCATCATTAGTTTTCAGGGTTAACGGGGAGGGGAAGAGGGTGTCCATCTCTGGCCAGCCATCATTAGGTTTTAGGATTAACAGGGAGGGGAGGAGGGGTCCATCTGTGGCCAGCCATCATTAGGTTTCAGGGTTAACGAGGCAGGGAGGAGGGGTCTGTTTCTGGCCAGCCATCATTAGGTTTCAGGGTTAACGAGGCAGGGAGGAGGGGTCTATTTCTGGCCAGGCATCATTGAGTTTCAGGGTTAACAGGGAGGGGAAGAGGGAGTCCATCTCTGGCCAGCCATCATTAGGTTTCAGGATTAACAGGGAGGGGAAGAGGGTGTCCATCTCTGGCCAGCTCTCATTAGGTTTCAGGGTTACCAGGGCAGGGAGTAGGGGTCTGTTTCTGGCCAGCCATCATTAGGTTTCAGGGTTAACAGGGCAGGGAGGAGGGGTCTGTTTCTGGCCAGTCATCATTGGGTTTCAGGGTTAACGGGGAGGGGAAGAGGGTGTCCATCTCTGGCCAGCCATCATTAGGTTTTAGGATTAACAGGGAGGGGAGGAGGGGTCCATCTGTGGCCAGCCATCATTAGGTTTCAGGGTTAACGAGGCAGGGAGGAGGGGTCCATCTCTGGCCAGCCATCATTGAGTTTCAGGGTTAACAGGGAGGGGAAGGGGGAGTCCATTTGTGGCCAGCCATCATTAGGTTTCAGGGTTAACAGGGAGGGGAAGAAGGTGTCCATCTCTGGCCAGCTCTCATTAGGTTTCAGGGTTACCAGGGCAGGGAGTAGGGGTCTGTTTCTGGCCAGCCATCATTAGGTTTCAGGGTTAACGAGGCAGGGAGGAGGGGTCTATTTCTGGCCAGCCATCATTGAGTTTCAGGATTAACAGGGAGGGGAAGAGGGAGTCCATCTCTGGCCAGCCATCATTAGGTTTCCGGGTTAACAGGGCGGGTCGGAGGGGGTCTGTTTCTGGCCAAGCCATCATTAGGTTTCAGGGTTAACGGGGCAGGGTAGGATAGCCTCCATCATTGCCACCATCCCATCTCGGCAGGGAAGACGCCTTGGCCCCCAAAACCCCGACGTGGGCTCGGCGCCCGGCGTCCGACACCCTCTCCAAAAGCAGCACCCTGTCCTCCATCACCGGCACCCGGGAGAAGCTGTACGGGGTTCAACCCCCCTCCGACACCGCCTCCATCCTCACCGGCACCTACCGGGCACCCCAAAACCGGGGAGGGGGACGTAGCACCCCCAACCTCTCTCCCCCTGTTCCCAACGGGGTCCCCAAACCCCGTCACGACCCCCCTGCACCCCCAGGGCCGTTACCCCCCTCCAGCTTGGCACGGGCGGGTGCTGTGCCCGTCATGGTGCCAGCGCAGAGCAGGGCTGGCTCATTGGTGTGAGCCCCCCCCCTCACCCCCCCAAAAAAAATTGGGGTGCCCAGACCCCCTTTCCCCTCCCCATCTCCATTTTCTGAGGAGGTTTGGGGTTCTTTTTTGGGGGGGGGGGTCCCCTTTATTGTTCTTCTCCTTCTTCAGAGATGCCTCAAGCAGCTGGACTCATCCTGGGGGGTTTAATGGGGGGGGGGCTGGGGGCCCCCCAATTTTGGGGGGGGGAAATATAACACCCCAAACCAACCCTGGCCCTGCCTGGGGGGGGTTTAATGGGGGGGGGGGTGGGGGCTCCCCAACTTTGGGTGGGGGGTCTCCCTGGAAATATAACACCCCAATCCAACCCTGGCCCTGCCTGGGGGGGTTTAATTGGGGGGGGTCTGGGGGCTCCCCAATTTTGGGTGGGGGAAATAGAACCCCCCAAACCAACCCTGGCCCTGCCTGGGGTGGGTCTGGGGGCTCCCCAACTTTGGGGGGGGGAAATAGAACACCCCCAAACCAACCCTGGCCCTGCCTGGGGGGGGGTTTAATGAGGGGGGGGGGGTCTGGGGGCTCCCCAACTTTGGGTGGGGGAAATAGAACCCCCCAATCCAACCCTGGCCCTGCCTGGGAGGGTTTAATGGGGGGGGTCCTGGGGGCTCCCCAATTTTGGGTGGGGGAAATATAACACCCCAAACCAACCCTGGCCCTGCCTGGGGGGGTTTAATTGGGGGGTGGGGGTCTGGGGGCTCCCCAATTTTGGGTGGGGAGTCTCCCTGGAAATAGAACACCCCAATCCAACCCTGGCCCTGCCTGGGGGGGTTTAATTGGGGGGGGGGGGTGGGTCTGGGGGCCCCCCAATTTTGGGTGGGGGAAATATAACACCCCAAACCAACCCTGGGGGGGTCGGGGGGGTCTGGGGGCTCCCCAATTTTGGGTGGGGGAAATAGAACCCCCCAAACCAACCCTGGCCCTGCCTGGGGGGGTGTTTAATGGGGGGGGGTTCTGGGGGCTCCCCAAATTTGGGTGGGGAGTCTCCCTGGAAATAGAACACCCCAATCCAACCCTGGCCCTGCCTGGGGGGGGTCTGGGGGCTCCCCAACTTTGGGGGGGGGGGAAATAGAACACCCCAAACCATCCCTGGCCCTGCCTGGGGGGGTTTAATGGGGGGGGGGGGCTGGGGGCTCCCCAATTTTGGGGGGGGGGAAATAGAACACCCCAATCCAACCCTGGCCCTGCCTGGGGGGTTTAATTGGGGGGTGGGGGTCTGGGGGCTCCCCAAATTTGGGTGGGGAGTCTCCCTGGAAATAGAACACCCCAATCCAACCCTGGCCCTGCCTGGGGGGGTTTAATGGGGGGGGGTGTGGGGGCTCCCCCAATTTTGGGGGGGGGAAATAGAACACCCCAAACCAACCCTGGCCCTGCCTGGGGGGGGGTTTAATGAGGGGGGGGGTTCTGGGGGCTCCCCAACTTTGGGTGGGGGAAATAGAACCCCCCAATCCAACCCTGGCCCTGCCTGGGGGGGTGTTTAATGGGTGGGGGGGGTGTAGGGGCTCCCCAATTTTGGGTGGGGGAAATAGAGCACCCCAATCCAACCCTGGCCCTGCCTGGGGGTGGGGTTTAATGGGGGGGGGGGGTCTGGGGGCTCCCCAATTTTGGGGGGGGGAAATATAACACCCCAAACCAACCCTGGCCCTGCCTGGAGGGGGGGGGTTTAATGAGGGGGGGGGGTCTGGGGGCTCCCCAATTTTGGGTGGGGGAAATAGAACCCCCCAAACCAACCCTGGCCCTGCCTGGGGGGGTTTAATGGGGGGGGGGGTTCTTCTGGGGGCTCCCCAGTTTTGGGTGGGGAGTCTCCCTGGAAATAGAACACCCCAATCCAACCCTGGTCAAGCCTGGGGGCTTTAATGAGGGGGGGTCCTGGGGGCTCCCCAACTTTGGGTGGGGGAAATAGAACCCCCCAAACCAACCCTGGCCCTGCCTGGGGTGGGTCTGGGGGCTCCCCAACTTTGGGGGGGGGGAAATAGAACACCCCAAACCAACCCTGGCCCTGCCTGGGGGGGGGGGTTTAATGAGGGGGGGGGTCTGGGGGCTCCCCAACTTTGGGTGGGGGAAATAGAACCCCCCAATCCAACCCTGGCCCTGCCTGGGGGGGTTTAATTGGGGGGTGGGGGTCTGGGGGCTCCCCAAATTTGGGTGGGGAGTCTCCCTGGAAATAGAACCCCCCAATCCAACCCTGGCCCTGCCTGGGGGGGTGTTTAATGGGGGGGGGTGTGTGGGGGCTCCCCAACTTTGGGTGGGGGAAATAGAACACCCCAAACCAACCCTGGCCCTGCCTGGGGGGGCTGTCTGGGGGCTCCCCAATTTTGGGTGGGGGAAATAGAACCCCCCAAACCAACCCTGACCCTGCCTGAGGGGGGGTATGGGGGGGTCTGGGGGCTCCCGAATTTTGGGTGGGGGAAATATAACACCCCAAACCAATCCTGGTCAAGCCTGGGGGGGGTCAGGGAGGTCTGGGGGCTCCCCAACTTTGGGTGGGGGAAATAGAACCCCCCAAACCAACCCTGGCCCTGCCTGGGGGGGGGGGGTGGGGGGGTCCCCCTCCATTTTTTTATATATATAGGGGATTTTTGGTAAAAACATGAAATGAGGGGTGGGGGGGAGGGGGTGGGGGGTGTTTTTGGGGGGGACAGGGGGGTTTTTTAGGGGTTTTGTGATTAAACGCTGCCTGTGCTGCCCAGCGCTGGCTGGGGGGTGAGTTTTTGGGGGAGGGGGGGGGGTGTTCAAGGGAGGGGGTGGGGGTGGGGAGGTCAGGGTATTAGGGTGATGTCACCTGGTGCTGGTTTGCCCGGCGTTGTGACGTCACGGTGACGTCACGGTGACGTCACTACCCGGTACTGCAGGCCTCTGATTCACACCTGCTTGGCACTGGTCCAGCAGCAGCGGGGTCGGTGTGACGTCACACCCACCAGTGACGTCACTATGACACCACAGCGCCCCCTCCGCCCCTAATAGTGACGTCACATCCCCTCCGTATGACGTCACAGCTCCGGCAGTGACATCACCCCCCCAAACCCCCCACGACTCGTGGCTGCAGCGCCTCAGCCTCCTGCCGGCGGGTGTGACGTCACGCGTGACGTCACTGCTAGGCATCACCCCCCCCTTCCTCCCCCTCAGCATCCCCCCCCCCCCTCAGCAGGTGACGTCACAGGGCCGAGCCTCTGGCAAGAAGGTTTATTGGGGAGTGGGGGTGCCGGGGGGGGGGGGGGAGGGGAGGGTGGGGGGGCAGCCGGGGGCGGGGCCCGGCCGGGGGGAGGCCCCGGGGGGCGCATGCGGGGGGGCGAAGCGGGAGGGGGGGGTCCTGGGCCTCGGCGCTCGGCGGGGGGTCGGCGGCGTTGGGGGGTCTGGGGAGCCCCTGGCGGCCTCTGCAAGCAAGAGACAGCTGTCAGCATGCACCCTGCACCCCCCCTGCACCCTGCACCCCCACCTGCACCCCCACCTGCACCCTGCACCCTGCACCCCCACCTGCACCCTGCACCCTGCACCCCCACCTGCACCCTGCACCCCCACCTGCACCCTGCACCCCCACCTGCACCCTGACCTGCACCCTGCACCCTGCACCCTGACCCTGCACCTGCACCCTGACCTGCACCCTGCACCCTGCACCCTGCACCCTGCACCCCCCCCTGCACCCTGCACCCCCACCTGCACCCTGACCCTGCACCCCACCTGCACCCTGCACCCCCACCTGCACCCTGCACCCCCACCTGCACCCTGCACCCCCACCTGCACCCTGACCTGCACCTGCACCCTGCACCTGCACCCTGCACCCTGACCCTGCACCCTGCACCCTGACCCTGCACCCTGACCCTGCACCCTGACCTGCACCCTGCACCCTGCACCCTCACCTGCCCCCTGCCCCCTGCCCCTGCACCCTGCACCCTGCACCCCCACCTGCACCCTGCACCGCACCCTGCACCCTCACCTGCACCCTGCACCCTCACCTGCACCCTGACCCTGCACCCTCACCTGCACCCTGCAC